>JAZHYW010010449.1:0-19350 GCA_037355805.1 Ixodes ricinus
TGAACTTGTTTGGCTGGGTGGCAAGCGGCTTGCTCTTTCCGCGCGAAAACAACAAAACCAAATGCGTTGAGCATCGTTCCATTGAAAACGTAGTTCGTTTTGCTGTGTTCTGTTACACTATATATTGATTATTTTATTAGTATCGATATTCAACTCAAAAACCGTAGTATTTATTATGACAACGAGTATAGATATTTTGGTCTTTGGATATATATTTATTAAATTTGCACTGCACGACCAGAATTGATTCAAGGTTGGACTGGGCTCAAATAATGATTCAATAACTAATAAATACAGATATTGTAAAAAAAATAACGGAACATGCAGGCAAGCTGGTGAATTTTGAACACGTTGAAAACCCGAGACCAAGTGACCAGAAAAAAGAACTTCCGCCCCCCTCCCTTTTTTTTTCTCTCCATCTCTGGTTTTCAAGATGTCGATATACTTTATAATGCAGGCGTTAACCATCGATTCAAACGCCACTGACTACAACTATACGTAAAAGTATTGCAGTGCATGTCGCAGATAAGCAAAAACCGCCGTTTCTACGCGGAAATAGTGCGAAAATCATAAAACGCGCTCAATTCGTAAAAAAAAGAAAAAAAGAAAAGAAAAGAAAAGACGCCTCTTCGGCGCAGGTTTCACTGCACTATGCAAGGAATGCGATGACGCGATGCGCTTCTAACAGATTACGTCATTCCACGCAGGGCTGCGAAGCATCCGACGCTCGACGATATCTTTCACTGCCGTCGTTCGGCGCAGAAAGACACAGAGACTGCCGAACACACGCTTTCGGGTGAGCGTGAACTTTTCAAAATCGCCAAAAAACGTACAGCTTGTCACTTCATAAAACTGACGCGTCTAAAAAAAAAAAAAAAAATGGGACCGAAATAGTAATATTATGAGCCAGCCAATATACCACGCTTTCCCCACCTCACGTGACGTCACTTCCGCGCATGCGTATACGTTAAGGGCGAGTGGAAACAATGGAGACACACAGCAGCTGCTGGCCAGATGCGAATGGATGCAATGCTGAAGAGGCAAACAAATCAAAAAATAAAAACGAACCAACAAACGGTATAGAGACGGAACTTGCATCGAGCCGTCGTCGTGAACCGTGAATCCAGTCGAGTCATGCACATATATGCGTACACGCCGGGGTCAGTGACCCCCGCCGGTGTGATGTTTACTCTGACCCGCAATCGCGGACACGGTCAGCACTCGACTCGGCCAGGAAAAATGAGAAGCTGAATTTGGTCAGTCTCGAGGCGAACTCGGCGAAAGCCGGAAAAGGGAAGTAATCTGCCGGGGAGAGACTTTCGCCCAAGGAGACCGGCCTCGAAAAACTGGAACAGCGCACGATGGCCGAGTCTACCTATACCGAGAGCCGCCTGTAGGGTTTGGCGTTTTGGGTTAAGGATAATAATACGCTTTGTTTTTGCCGTGCCCACAAACAACCTCGCGGTCTACTGTGTTTTGCACATAACAGAGGTGGAATTTATACATGTAAAAACTGAAAGACGTTTACAACACCCTGTAACACCGAATTAGAGCGCAGCTCTTGAGGAGGAGGAGGGAAGGGAAATAAGGGAGGGTATACACCACCTCCTCTCCTCCCCTCCTCATCCCTCGCGCGTTGCATCACGGGCCGTCTCCCATAATGCACCACGCGAGACCCTCGGTGTCACAGTCTCGCGCGTTGCATTATGGGACGTTTCCCATAATGCACCGCGCGGTTACGCCCACGGCGAAGCCGCTCAGCCGCAAACGGGCGCCTAAGAGCTGCGCTCTAAAATACAACAGTATAAAGGTCGTTATTGCATCTAAAACAAGAAGTAGATAACTAAGGGTGTATCCGCGTTGTCGTGCTTATAAGGAAGACGTCCAATCGCGAACATGCCGAATGAAATCCAGATGGGAGATAAAAATACCAAAGTTCGATTCACTAACAGCACTAAAGGCCAGTTGACGCATAGGACATATACAAGCTGGGGAAAAAGTTGATCTATTCCGGCTGACACGGGTGGGAACGTGGAAATAAATAGACTGAATCCATCGAATTCGCATCTACGCAATTATACTGAGAAAAATATTAAATCTCGAACTGTCTACTCACAAAAAATATTAAATCTATGTACTGACTCCTAACGGAAACTATTAAATATCTGCACTTTCTCCTAACGAAAATTATTAAATCTCTTCACTGTCTCCTCACGAAGCATAATAAAAGTGTGTACTGTCTCCTGACGAAAAATATTAAATCTCTGTACTGTCTCCTCACGAAGAGTTTATGCAATGGCAACCACTGAACCAATCGTTCATAATGGTAGAATTGCTCTCTGCCAATGTACCTACACTATCATAAACAATTCTAATCATTCGCTTCTGGACACTTGATCACAGTAAACCGCGCAAGAGTCAAGCGATTCCAGATAACAGACTTAAACTCCAACCGTGATTTAACTAAAGAATCCTGTATCATATATAAATCATCACTAACATACTCTTTCACTCACGAAATCCGTCACGTCTCGTCACAATGGACAATCTTGAAGAACAGCGCACAGCCTACAATTTCAACATTTACACACGTCCGCGGTCTATACACCGGAAAATAGGGTAGACTACAATCTAAAATTGCCCATGCAAGTTTTTAATAATGGAGTTTGTTTAAATGCTTCACCCCTCCCGGTGCCAGTTCGTTTTTCATATACGCGCATGACAATCAAATTTTAAAATGAAAGTTCGAAAAAAAACAAAAAACGGCGATTGTCGAGATTGTTGAAATTACTTTTATTACTAGCTATGAAATTGAGAACAAAAAGTAATCGCTGTTCTTACTGCCGAAATGTAATGAAACCAGAAAACAAGATGCACCGAACACAACCTAAATTCGTTGCAACTGAGTTATCAGAATGTGAACCATTAACTTTCTGCTACCGGCTCCTCGGTGTAATTGTTGAGTGATTGAAAATTGTCCCGTGGTGCCAAAATATAATCAAATTAGAATACAAGTTACTCGGATGACTTTGACGAGCGTGTTGGGTTCTGAACCCTGTTTGTGCTTTGCTTTCTTCCCGTTGAAAGTTACTCAGATCTTAAGCTTTATCTGCGAGTTACGCGACAATTATTGCCATTGCCAGTAAACCAGAAATGTAGCTGTTAGTGCAATGAAAATTCATGCGACGTGTTCCATGGAACAAGTGAAAAGTCGTATGTTCATAAGCACTTATTATTTACCTCCGCCAAATGTAATGTGTACTGAACCCATAGGCTTATCGTACAAGTTCGGTCACCACAGAACGAATATTTTCCTCAAAATGGTAATCTATAGGCTCCTTTCAAATTTACAGAACTTTAAACTTTAAACATTACTTTGAACTTTCGCACTTTGAAGCTCGCCACTGACACTTCTGATCACACATTTATGAACGCGTGTTGAAGCAATACGTTGCCACGGAGTTAATAATTGCCGATGAACTCTAAGCATATAAAAACGCGTTAATGCACCGAGCAAGAAACAATGCATGCTTACCTCGATCAAGACGGTCTCTGTCGTTGGGGAGCCCAAAGTGTCTGCATCTGCAAAAAATAAAAAAAAGGCAATTTAACCATATATCATCTCCGATTTTATCTTCAGTTTTTTTTACAACTAAATAATCACCACCTACCGTGCCGCCCATCAAGCGGAGATAACACCTTGCAAACAGTGGTATACTCGATTTTTACAGCCAAGATCGCATTACGTGCAATCGAAGCTAGAAAAGGAGTAGCAAACCCAAATTTAAGTAATTGCTAAATTACTGTTTTAAAATAAATATAGGCAAGAAAAAAAAAAAAAAAGACGATCGAAAAACACTGCGGAAGCGAGCGAGTAGTGCACGATCGGTCGTCGAGGCGAAGCAGAAAGTCGTCTGCTACGAAAACAAAACAACAAATCGACGGACGCCCCCTCGCGGACGAAAATGCGCGCGAGGAAAGGGAAAAAGGGGGCGTCGCCTCAATAATAATAATAATAAAAATGCGACCAGCATCGGTAAATGACGTCACTCGGCCTCAGCGAAACCGCGAACCTTGTCAATCAAAAGCAGAAAGGAACGATAAACGACCCGCCGTCGTATCGATCATGCATGGAAAAGTTCTTTAGCAGACGACAAACCGTGCGACGGCGGCAGCGGCGTCGGCGTCGTCTGCTCGCGGACGGTATCGTCGTCTGCAACGGCCGAGTTTCCGCCATGCTGCTGGGGGCGTTATTTTTGCGAAAAGACAGCTGGCAAAGGAGAGGCTCTGGTTACGGGGGCAGAGCCTGGTAAAGAAAAAGAGGCCACGACCACATCTTCTTGGGCGTAAGACGGAACAAAGAGAAAACAAAAGTTAAAAATGCAGCCGATCTCCGTACACCTGCTCCCGGGTCAATACGGCGCCGTGCAGCGAAAGAATGGGAGAAGGCCAGACACGAAGCGAAAAGAGTGCAGCGAAGAAACTCTTCTGTTTTGATTTTTATAGTTTACTTCCGGCTTTTATTTTATGCGTATTTAATTCAACTTAATTGCCATACAAATTAATTGTATGGCTCAGCAACTTAATTGCTGAGCCATACAACCCGTAAAATCAAACGAGACTGGAAAGTCACATTTGGAATAGCAAGTTTTGAGTAGAGAAAAGAAAATAGATAAACAAGTTTCGAGTCGTTAAAAAAATATACCTCGAAAATTAACAAAATCAAAATCCCACAATTGCGACCAAAAACCATCTGCCTTCCAGTACGTTTAATTACATTTTCTTTTTACGATTTTGTGAGACTACAGGACGTGGGTTTAATACATTGATTGCCGAACGTGCAACTGGTACAATCAATGAGATTGAAAGTTATATCTTGAGATAGGAAGTGCCGAGTACAGAAAAGTGATTTCGCCAATATTTTACGAACCATCCTGGAAGATACACGAAAATTAAGAAAGTAAACATCCCATAACTGCGCGTAAAATTATGCTTTCCAGTACGCTCAATTATTCCTATATATATATATATATATATATATATATATATATCATTGTGTGAGAAACCATGTTTCGCGGTGATGCTGAAACATGCGACGTAAAATAAATTTATCGCATCATAAAATCCGGTCACATAAAAATGTTATTACACATAAAGCAAAGTTCATTTTACGCTACAGCGTGGAACGGGGGAAACATTGCCCCTTTGGAGGACCGCATAATTATTTAGTAGCAAACCTATAATTTTGTGTGTGTGCGTGCGTAATGTATTAAAGATTGAATTCCTCGAAATTAAAATTCTCTTATTTTTTTAACTATGCTAACTTGTATAGTTTGTGTGAAACCATGAAATGACATGGTAGGGCTCTGTACGGTGCTTATTTTGACAAAATGAAGGAAATAAATGTAAGCAAATTATATTTTCTTTTTCCACCAAATTTTCTGTCCTAATACACGCTACATAGCCAACAACTTGTTAATTAATTCGTTAAAAAAAAGAAACCTTTGCTGGACGATAACACACAAATACAAAGTTATTTTGTTTTCCTTTGGCTCAGGTGAACCCATGTTTTCATACTTTCACATAACAAATGCAGCACTTGTGGGATCCTATTACTAAAGTGAGGCCGGGTACGAGCAGACACCGATTTAAGCGGTCTTCTAGAAGGGCCAACCCAATGCAATCTGGCAACGCTGATCGTGACCTGGGTCACCCAGAGTCGGGACAAACTCTGGGTACGGCTGAGAGAGCATGATGTAGATACACATTTCATTAGGCTTCTAAAACAGGTATACAAAAAATAATAAGGTTATTATAACATGGGAAGCAGAAATAAGAAGACCGGCAGAAATAAAAAGGACTCGAGGCAGGGCTGCCTCCTAACGCCTCTGCTTTTTTTTTTTATGATACACCCGAGTAGAATGGAAAAGAAATTAGAAGAGTGCAATTTAGGTTTTCATGTGTCATACATGGAGAGAGGGGAAAAGTAAACCAAGTTATACCAGGAATGTTCTACGCAGGTGACATTGTGCTGTTAGCAGATAGCCGGGATACGGTTACAGGAGACAATTAAGATATGTGGAGAGGAAGGAGACTCTCTGGGCATGAAATTCAGTAGCGACAAGTCGGGAATAATACTTTAAGCTTATAACGATGAGAAGGGGGACCCGCTGAAAATACAAGACATTTTAATAGAACACGTAGAGAAGTATAAATACCTAGAGGAGTATGGCTGAATGAGGGAAAACAACACTTAGAAGAACAGGAAGAAACTATGCTAAAGAAAGGAGAAATAAATGCAGCAATTATTGAAGCATAGGGCACCATGACATTACAATAGATACGAAGTTGTTAGGAGAATATGGAAAGGAGTCATGGTGCCGGGGTCGTCTCTTGGCAATGCGGTTTTATGCACGAAATCTGACGCCCGGTTATAGAAGAGCGTGGGCAGACTGGCACTGGGGGCGCATGGGAATACACCAAATGAAGGAGCGCAGGGACACATGGGCTGGTGGGAATCTTTCGGAGCTCGAGAGGCGATCAGTAAGTTGAAATTTGAACAAAGGCTAGACGCAATTGAAGATACACGATGGGAGAGAAAGGTGTATAAGCATCGATATATGAAAAGTCTGCCCACTACATGGACAAACCGAACCCCAAAAATAATTCAAATACCAACAGTCAAGTGCTGGGGCAGATCAGACTACCTCTGTGGAAAAGGAAGTAAAAGAAGTCGAGAGAATGTAAGAGGAAATAATGCAGGGGCGATCAGTTTTAACTGTATAGGGGACGAAAACAGGAAATAAGGAAGGAACATTGGTATAATAATTCACGGGAGAAGTTGCTGTGATTCAGGGCTAGGACAGGAGTATTGAGGACTAGGACATTTAGGACAAAGTATGAGGAAATGGATATGGGGTGTGCCTTATGCCAAGGGAAAGAGGAGGCAATAGAACATGTGGTGTTGAGGTGCACAGGGCTTGCTCCCACCCTCCCGGAGGGTGCGAAGGATTCAGCCAGCGCGCTAGGGTTTGCAGACGAGAATGGAAGAATGGATGATATGTGAATTTTAATAACAAAGAGGAGGTTGGAAGACTGGTGGAAGTTATCTAGGGAGAACTGAATGACGTAGAACTAACTAACAGAGGTGAGGACAGGTGGGACAGAGGAAAAGTGGGACTCCTCCCGCGTGGCTCCGGCTCAAAGTCTCAACCTGTTCCCAGTGGGCCCGGGCTGGTAACGCAATTGGCGATCCTTCGCCGGAGGGTGATTTTTTTTTTTTAACCCATTTGCTCAATGGTCACTTTTGGTGATATCGCACACCGCCTGGTGATAGTTAAAGAAGTGCAGAGGGGAAGCAAATTGGCTTAGAGGGGCGAGGGGAGGAATGATACTTTTGGTTTCTAGGCTAGATGGCCGCAAGCTACCGCCCGTTATAAAGGGTACAGCCGTTAGCATCCATCCATCTATCGGGAGTGTACGGCTGGAATGAGTTATTATAGTGTAGGCTGGTTCAACGGCGCCAGTGTGCTGTTGCAAATGGAAGCAGACAGCAACCAGTCGAAAATTGACTTCCGGTAATGCATTTCTATGGGAAAAGTGAGTGCATTTTATTCCTGCGCTTGATTATAAGAGCGAATATTACGAATAAGTCATACGTACAGTACAAGGTAGCTTGGAACGTTTCTCAGCCACACAGACGAAATAATTGGTCAGTAAAGGCGTTTTCTTTCAGATTGGTGGCAATAAATACTGTGCTAAAAGCCGAAAACAGTTTCATACATGCATTTATGTGCACTGTCGGACACTGTTAGCACGAACACGGCGTCGGCGCTTTCCAGCATCGGGGATATACGTGCCAAACGAACGAAGGTCATCTGGAAAACTACGAAAGACGACAAGAACTACGCAGAAGCACTGGATCAGTAACTCCTTGCGCATGCAGAATACCAAAATAAATTGAAAGTCACGTAATATAGTCCGATTTGCAATAAATAAGTACTGCTCTTATTCTTTCTGCTCATGAATATGTGCGAAGATGCTTGTTCTGCGTTCAAAACATCACCCGCAAGCTCGAAATATTTTAAAATAGGGATAAGCCAGAGAACGAGTGCCTGATCATAGCCCACGTTCTTTATTCTTTAGAATTTTCATGTTTTTAACCGTTAGTTAAGATGCATGACGGGGTCATTTTCATATATGTGACAGGATGAGCATATTAGCAATACATAAGCGCTACCAGAATGCTGACGACCCTTGAACACACTCTACATGCCTTTCGATTGTTATTTTGCTTAGAATCGTCGCTTGTTTACAAACATGGAACAGGGGCCATGGGTCATAAATATAGGGAAGTTTAACGTTATTCACTGGTGAGGAGAAATGTTCTAACTAAAGCAAATACATTCTTAAAATGATTACAAAGGCACTTTCACGATCAATATGGGTGCGAACACCGCTCCACGTGGCCCGCGGTACTGTCAGTGCCCCTGGCGATTGCTGTTTAAAGCATAAGTGCACCTTGGTTTCGAGACATATCGTCTCTAGCGATCGCGGCACCACTCTGCACTTCCGGGTCGTCTGCTGGCGAAAAACGGTCGGCGAAACCGCGAAACTGGTCACCAATAACAAAGTTTATTTCTCGGTATAGTCGGTTAAAAGTCAAGAAGGTAGCGGCAAATGCCCCTCAAAGGGAATCATATATCCCTCCGCCACCTCCGCATCCAATCGACGTCCCATCGTTTCCGTGACGTCGCGGCCAAAGCGCACGGAGGGTCTTGCCTTTCTGTACACATTCGCTTTATCTTCTCGACTCTGACTGTAGCATTGCGGAAGCCACGAGAAAGAGATTAGTCTTCCCCCTCCGATCGAAACAAAGACGACTTTCGGGGATTAGGTCCCCCCTCCGATGAATACAAAGACTGCTTGCAGGGCTCGGTTCCCCCCGATGAATACAAAGGTCGCTTTCTTAAAGAGTGGGGTCGAAGACAAGTTGCCACCACTCCGTGGCCATTATCTATCATTGAAGAGGTAACAAGGAGCTGTTTCCGGTGAACTCTTCTTTCGACTCACGGAGAGATTTGGAAACCGGCCGCATCACGCTCGTGGGAGGAGCTTCTCCTACCTTCTTGACTTGAAGTTGTATGAATATTTTTAGGGTCATATTTTTATTAGGAAGGTTTAGCTGATTATTCTCATTACTCCGATAACAATACCCGATACTTCGCCGACGCCTTTAAGCATGTACAATATTGTTATCGGAGGTAACAAAAAACAATCAACGAAGACCGCCTATTATTTACTTCGCGTGAGTTTTGCGAGAGCAAAGGACCACCAATGCGCAGCGGCAAGGAATTTGCGCGATGCGAGCGTGGGTGATAGTGATACCCTTCATCATCAAAAAACATCGCAAAAAAAGAACGACGATTACCTCGAACAAACACACATAACGTCCTCGTCGTTTTTTCGCGCTGCTCGCACCGCGCTAACTTGTAGCCTGTGCGCATTGCGCATTAGTGGTCCTTTGCTCTCGCTAAACTCATGCGAACGAAATAATAGACAGTCTTAGTTGATTGTTTTGATACCTCCGATAACAATATGATGCACGCTGCGTTGGCGAAGTATCGGGTATTGTCGGAGTAATGGGATTAATCTACTAAAACTTCCTAATCAAAAAGATGACACCAAAAGTATTTATACAAGTTATTTCTGCTGGCGCACAATTGCTAGCAAAAAATGAGCTTCCTCGTTGGTGAACAGTTTCGCGGTTTCGCCGACCATTTTCTCTAGCAGACGACCCGGAAGTGCAGAGTGGTGTGGCGATCTAGGACGATATGTCTCGACCGCAAGGTGCACGTATACTTCAAAGAGTAATCGCCAGGGGGCACAGATATTAGTACCGCGGGCCACGCGGAGCGGTGTTCGCACTCATATTGATCGTGATAGTACATACTATTCGGTACGACCCAAATAACCAAAGCGTTCCGTGTTCTTTTCCGGCGAAGAGACAAAATGCACGTGCGTTTTCCCATACGAATGCACAGGAGCACCGCAAAAGTACACTGGTTGCTGTCTGCTTCAATTTGCATTCCCTAGCGTACATTATAATGACTATTTGCTGGACGTAATTTGAAGGGAGAAAAACAGGAGGCAAACGGTAAATTGAACCTAAACTGAAGGCTTACCGAGGAGGAGTATATGGTGAGGTCGTGTCATCCTAACGAAAACATCATCCTAATGACAGGACCACAATGAAAATATTATAATGAAGCGATCCTATTGAAAGTATTCTAATGACAACCTAACTTCCCTCGGAGTAAACTGACGCGTCGGACCTCAAGCGGACCCCGCTCGCGCACTGCACGAGCGCGCGGTTCCCCCTTCAACACAACAGAGCCACGTACAGAAAGGCCGTCCCAGGACCGGCTCCCTTACCGAGCATGAGCAGGAACGGTGGCGAGCCGAGGGTCACCCACACCTGGACCACGACGCGGGCTAGGACCGCGGTCCGCGTGCCCAGAGCCGAGTCGACCCGGCCGCACGTCCACAAGACGTAGCGTACACTGACGCGCACCACTAGCCGCACCAGGAACCTCGTCAGACCGAACATAAGCCTGTATCTTGGACCAGGCTGGTCCGCGTCAACTACCCCACCACACACTATACCCAGGAGACTAGGAAAATGATGCCTGAACATGAGGCGCTCTCGCCCCTTTCCTTCTCGACCAGCGACGCTATCTGTGACGTCGACTGGCGTGACAATGCAAGTTCTTTTCGAGGGGGAAGAACAACATGGCGGCGCGGTGTAGCACACGTCGTGGAACTCGTCGTTTTGCTCAAAATATGCTTCGTCATGCACTCGGGAGTGGAGTGGACTAAAGCAATCACACGCAGAAAAAGAATGCGCAGGATGACGCCGCATTAGCTGTGAGTGATTGGTTGAGCCAGTGATAATAAACGCGCCGCCAAGACGATGCACTTCAGTCTAATCGGATCGTGCTGCATACTGAGCAGAGTAGATGATCTCTTACAAGTACGGCGAAGCACTCTGAGGAGGGACCATATGCCCTGCGAAATCTTGCAACCTCAAGGATTCCACTCTTGAAACACGGAGTATGTTAAGAATTATAACCCTCCATCCACCCATTTGTAAACAGCCTTCACCCCCACTGATCTCTATTGTAGTAGCCTGGATCGCGGATCGGGAGCCCGTCGGTGACACCACCGGCGGCCATTGCGTGACACCAGGCAATACACGCTAGTCTATGGGAGAAACGCGCAAAAGCAGCAATATTGAAGCTTATACGCGGCGCTCTAAGGCGAGTATTTTATGATGCGCTGCGGTCATTATATCGGATGTTTGTAGATCGAATCGGTGTTTGCCAAACGTTCAAACGCCGGTTTAAAAAAAAATACTCAAATGTGCCGGAGCGCTCCGAGTTCTACTTCGTCATAGAAGCTCTCACTGCAGTTCAAAGCAAAGGCTTGCACCAGAAGTACTCCGTACAAGCGCTTGAAACTATATGCGAATGTCCCCGGTAAAGACCTTCTATAACTCACCGTCTGCTATGCTCCGAGGACTTCGAGATCACGAACGACTCCACCTTGACTCTCGGCAACCCTTGTCTCGTTGAACCGCACCATAGTTTACGCCCAACGAAGTCGCAACCCTCGACCCTCAACCACAAAACACTTACTTAAAAAAATATATATATACTTGTACTTAACGCTTTTGATATTTGCGCCCAGAACATTAAGTGTCATTCCCGGAAAACACGATAAAGGTTTCATCGTCGAGAACAACCTATTAACGCAAGTTTTCCCCCTTTCTCCCATAGAGTCCCATGCATTATCTGGTGCCAAGGGATGGCTGCCGGTGGTACCGCTCGACCCCAGCAACACGAGCCTCGATCCGCGATCTATCCTACTAAACTACCACAGAGATCAGCGCCTAGACTTAGGCTAGGTGGCGCCAGCTAACGCCCCCATCCATCCATCCAGCTCTGGAAGGTCGGCAAACAAGCCAGCGCGCGGCCGGCGACTGTGCGATCGAGCAACAGCGAAGACGGCGACTTTTTCCGCTGAGTCACGAACGTCAAGCACGTGGCCATGAGGTTGTAAAGCCGCTAGATAACACGCCGTTCCAACCGCAGCCGGCCTCGGAGTTGAAACTACGCGCACATACGTTGTTTTCTTGTTTTGTTGTTGTTGTTTTCAGAGCGCAGCTCTTAGGCGCCCGTTTCCGACTTGAGCGGCGTCGGCGTCGCCGTCGGCGTCGGTGTAACCGCAATGTCACGTGACCCCCCCCCCGAGGTCACGTGGCCCCCCAGGTCATGTGATTCCCCCCTCCGCGCCTTCCTCCTCCTCCTCAAGAGCTGCGCTCTAATTCGGCGTTACAGGGAGTTGTAAACGGCTTTTTTTTTCCTTGTTTTCGGGTTTACAAAATGTCTTGGCACGGGTCTTTTGAAGATGGCGACAGTCTACAGACGCTCTCATGACCGGGGAGTCGGGCAACCCGATTGATTTATTGATTGATCGATCGACTGGTATACTGAACTATAGACCGAGTGGCTTTTGTTTGAGGGACCCACCTTTGAGCAAGGCCACCACACCGGCGTAGAAGTCCTTGAAGGAAATGAGGCCTCGCTGGGATGGGTCCAGGCATTCCACCAGTTGCAACAGCGCCTGTGCAGCGAGAAAACAAACGGACGTTCATTTCCCTTCCATTGGCATCTCGTCAAACGGGTGAATTTGAAAAATGCAACCCAACTCGAAGGAACGTGGATTAGCAGCTCGCTGGGAGCAACGTGCAACGAAGAAAGCGAAGGTATTATTATTCAAACTGAGGTTTTACGCCAGAAAACAAGTCACGTGCGAATAGAGGATTTTGAGTTCAAGGGAGAATTCGAAGGAATATTTTCGAATCGGATATCGAATAATTTTTCCGACCCTTTCGCTACTGCTGCGCCATGCTTACAACGCAAACACAGCTGAACTCGTGAAGGTTGTTCCCAAGCTCCCACTTGTCCATTTAAAAGCTAATTTTAATACTAACTATATTTATGAACTGTCACCTCAGAAAGTCGAATGTCTTGAGATGGCAAGTAAAGGACGGATTTGACGTAAAATTAAACGTATATATAGAGAGATGCCCAGCAACACCGCATTGAGTGGATTTACAAATCTTGTTATATGCAAATATACTTTCTTCCATCTCAAATTTTGAGGAAAAAAAAAGGAATCAAGAATTATGAACGAGGGCATCTCTGCCTAACACATTTCATTTAATTTATTTAATAAATTTTCTCTCAGGGCCCAAAGACATTCCAGAAACGTAAAGAAACAATAAAAAGGCAAAAATACAAAATTACTATGAAACACCATTTAACGAAGTAGTCATTGCAATTCTAAAATGAGCGGTGTTAGTAATTGTAACTCTGACTGCGGGACGGCGATTCCAATCAACTGAGGTTTGGGGTGAGAAGGAGGCATTCAAAGTAGATGTGCTGCAACGCGGGATCCTATAACTTCTAGTTGATGAGTGGAGCGTGATGATATATAAGATGGTTCGGGAAACAGCGCTTGGCGAAGTGTTGGGTAAGAGTGATAAATCTTGCGAAACAAACAAAGGCGATATATCTTTCTAAGAAAGGGGTAGATAAGAATAAGGATGCTTTCATAGAGATAACGCTAGCTGTGCGGTGATAGAAAGTATAATAAAACGAGCGGATAAATTTTGAATGGATTTTGAAATGCTGTACCAGGGTCCCACATTGAAGCTGCATATATTCAAGTTTAGTGCGAATTAAAGTTTTTATAAATAGGAAGTTTTCATGAAACGAGAGCAAAATAAAAATCCTTCTGATGTAACCCAATATTTGATTAGCTCAGCGACGACAATGGGTTTTCCAGGAAAGATGATTAGTCATGTGAACACAGAGGTATGTATAGGAGTGCACACTAAGGAGGATATAATTATAAATAAAATAGGCAAAGCAAGCCTTTTTTTATTTTATTCACATTTCGAAATGTTAAATTCCATATTCCAGTCATCGCAGCATTGAGCAACATTGTTAATATCGGCCTGAATACATTTACTTAACAGCCGCAGTTTAATTTTTTTTTATTTTACTGAAATATAGTTATTAAAATTCACAAAGTTTCCGTTTCTTTTTTAAATACCTCAGGAGCGCGCGTTCACCATTCTCCTTTGAAAGTGTACTTTTCTCCCAAGCAAGTGTTGATCGCGGCGGTGGCGGGTTACTCCGTTGAGTGCGCTTTACCGAGCACCGGTGCAATGCGGAGAAGCAACGCCCGCGGGAATAAACTTTGCCGTGTGTTGCTTCTCCGCATTGCAGCGGTGCTCGGCGAGAAGCGAACTCAACGAGGCTAACACGCCGCGATCAAAACTTCGAGAAATACGAATATCGCAGTTCGTCTCCAAGCAAATATCGAGAAGTGTATCATTCGAAATTACTAGTCTAAGTTGAAAATATTTGCACAACTCGACAAATAAAATTTAGAAAAAAAAAACATAAGGACGAAAAGTGAGAGGCAACACAGAACACAAGAGGCCTTGTCCTGTGGACAACAGGCCTTGCCCTGTGTGGCCTCTCACTTTTTGTGCGTAAGTTTTGGACGTAAAACCTCAGTACAGAACCAGAAGTTCAGAACCAAATAGACCAACTTGCAGTCTAGATTCAGTGTATTATTATTATTATTGTTATTATTATTATTATTATTATTTAGAGCTGCACCACTCAGTGCGGTACCACAAACATTAAAACCTATAATTGATTAATAAATTAAAATTAAAATTGGGGAGCAAATATTTCACACGAGACTTCTAGGCTTTCCACACAATGTGTAGAATTTGTACACTCTCCCAAATTTCTCCCGGGATGTTAGCAAGCACGTAAAACAAACAATTCATTAATTAATAATTACGAGGGAACATCAATAGCCCACGGCGACTCATCAAAACCGGAACACTGGGTGGCTCGCGCGCCTCAGCAAGTGCGCCTTGGATACCTGGCGCCATCTGTCGTTACTCAAGCGGACTAACTTTCCCGTTTCCCTTCTTCATTTCCCTTTCCTGCTCGCTCGATCAACAATCTGCGTATCGTCTCTCCCTCTCCTCGCCGTCCTTCACAGACCGAGCACGCGAAGAGCCGCGAGACCCGCATGCCTCAGCTTTGCCGCGGGCATGCGGTTTTTGCCGGAAGAAAGTGTCGTTATCCAACCGTTTCCGGTTACTTCAAAACCATTATAAAGGGAGCGTTCTATTAATGTAAATTTCTCTTTGCACACACGTTTTTTTTTCTAGGCCTATTTTTTACTTGTGCGAAGCCCTTGGGCGAGATTCACAATCGTATATCAGCCATACATAAAAAAAAAAACTCATTTTCATTAAGTCAATTATTTATTTATTGAAGGGAAAACGCGGCTCAAATTTTGTTATTGAGATAGCAATGTAGTTCTCTTTAGCATTATTTGTGAATATCATCGAGTCAAATATTGCGATGCAATTCCGTCCAAATATTGATCAAACTGGCAACAGAGTACGAAACGTGCCAAGTCACCGAAATCTGTTCGGTCTCAGTTCTGCATTACAAACTAAGGCAAAATTGTACAAAAAGGTAAAAGTAAAATAATACAAATTATGTCGTCATTGGCACTTGGAACTTCGGGATTCTTCGCGAACTACCATTGTGCAGGCAGAGCAGTGTTGCTTCCTTATTCGAAATGTAATATGGTTGAATCGGTCATAAGCCTTATTTTATATAGAAATTAATTTATTCGGCGTTCATCTTCTGAATATACAGAATGTTTTCTGTTTTAAAGAAAAGACTTACATCTTTTTTTACATAGTTGTTTTATGGCAGTTTAAAAAGAAGTCTTATGGCGGTCCGAGCAGGTGAGTTAAATCGTCACGATCAGTCAATTATTAATTAATACTTGTTAATTAACGTTTGCATTATTGAATGTAAACATATGATTTCTATTAGAAACTTGCTGGGCGTCGTGTAATAAATAAATTAATTTTAGAAAGACTTTGAGCGCGTGGTAACTTTAGCGCATGGTGGTGCTGCGAAATAGCGGTTTTTCCCTCTTGTCATCCGCGTTTTCACGACGCCAGCTTGGCGCCTGTATAGCACCCGAGTGGTCACTTTAGCGCGCTTCCAGATTTTTTGGTTTTTCTTCTAAAATGTTTTGATTTGGTGGTTTTCGATGACGCTCAGCAAGTTTCTAATTGGAACGATGTGTTTAGTTTCGCTAGTTAAAAAGTTGATTCGCAAGTTTTAGATGATTATATTATTTATCGTGACGATTATCCCCCGATATTATGTCGCCCTGACAGTATAAGTGTCCAGCTCAGGCCGCATTAGTGTAGATTTGACGGCTCTTTTTTTAAACAATACTGATAAAAAAAAAATCTGTATATAAATAAGTTACACGGAGATGTTACCCACCCTAAAGATGTAGCAGGGTTGTTTATTTTGAGAGGAAAAGCCTCTATGCCAGGAGTGGCCAAACTGCGGTTCTTCGCGGGTTCAAGCGTGCGGCTCGCGGTTCCCTGGGAAACGTGCCCCCCTGCCCCTTCTGTGCCCCAAGACGAAAGGAGTCCGAGGATGTAAAAATAAAGCTCAGAGTATTGGCAGCCTTGTACTACACTACGTCCACACAGCTGGACCACTTTTGGACACATAGATGTGTCCAGTGACCCTGTTTCCTTGATCGTTCTCGAAAGAACTTCGAACGGTACACGCATAGCGGGCGTCAAGGGCCGTGGCTGGTTAGCGAACCATGCTTTCATTTTTTTGCTTAGCGGTTGAAGAAACGTTCTGCCCCCTGGTGTTAGTTGTTGCAGTCGACAATTATACTTGTCCCTTTCGGAAAGGAGTGTTTCCTTCCGGAAAGCAGTGTTCCCTCCATATCGTTTCTTATTAAAAATACTTTTTTTTTCGGCAATTCTCTAATCATTTTTTTTTGTCTGCGGCTTTAATTTTAAGTTACTCTGGCACCCCTGCTCTATGGGATCCCTTAGACCTTGTGACATAAAAACCAAGAGAGAATCACGGACAAAGCAACAGAACTGGAACTCGGAAAGGTGTTGTCTTTCTATTGTGCGACTCCGGTATACTGACACCCACCTAAGGAGCCGCCATGTTCTTAACGGCGAAAAGTTTAGGGTCGCCATCTGGGGGCATCCTGTCGAACTCCCCCCCCTCCCCCCTTTCAAATAATGAGAAGTAGTAAGCGTTGCAGGTGACGGATACCTTTGTTTGTTTCCCTAAATACAGTTGGAAGGGAGCACTCGGCACGAGTGGACTCGCGTCAATAAACGTGGGTGATCGATGATAGCGCATGCTTTACATTAGTGCACACGCAGCAATGGCGGTCAGTGAAATCCACACAACACTGTATTCTACATTATCAGAAACTGTGTGTTACTTGTATTCCGTTACTTTCTTTTTTTAAGGACTAACGACTTGGTTACTTTCTGAGAACAGGAACTAGTAACGTATTTCGTTACATTTTGTTGGAGTAACGATTAACGGTACTCGGTTACGTACAGTGCACGGCACAGTTAGCGCGAACACGACATCGGAGCTTTTTACAAGTCGGTTTCAATAGAAATCTTACAACTTCAAAAAAAAAAGAAAAAAATGTCTGTTTAGGTTAACTTTGCCGCGCAGTGAACTGAGTTACTTTTTGAGAGTACACCGGACGCAGGTACTCAGATATATTTTTTTCTAGTAACGTACACGTGTCTGGACGAACTTATACCTCGGTGCTCAATACTCATAGTAGGTGACATTCATAGTGGCCAGACCGAACCCAAGAAAGGCACAAGAAACAAGCGTAAATGAAAAAAAAAAAAGTATGCGCATTTTAATTTATTTTTTACAAAATTCAGTCTGGCAACTTTGATTACTCTATTTATGTCGGTGTACTGCAAACAAATTAGTCGTTAGTTGTTTATACAGCAGGAGTTTAGTCTGCAAGAACATGGCGACATTGTTACCCACTGTAGATAAGCAATTTAGCCAGTGCGGGTACAACCGCTAGCCTGGGGTCTTTAAAGTGCATCACGCGGTAGTGATACACGACCGTACGCCGGCGCGATGCTCATCCAAATCGAAACGGGCAGGGGTGGGGATTGAGCCCAGGATCCCTGAGTTCTGCAGCGCGAGCTTTCGCTCCACGTGCTCCGAGCTGGTGTACGCAAGCCCACTCGGCCAGCGATCCCCCTCGGTGTACTGCATCTGTACCAAACTAACGACGACCTGGGGGATCGGTGGCCGAGTGGTCTAGCGCACACCAGCTCGGAGCACGTGGAGCTGAAAGCTCGCGCTGCAGAACCCAGGATACTGGGTTCAATTCCCGCCCCTGCCCGTTTCGATCTGGATGAGCATCGTACCGGCGTGCGGTCGTGTATCACTACTGCGTGGTGCACGTTAAAGACCCCAGGCTAGCGGTTTGTACTGCACTGGCTAAATTGCTCATCTACAGCTGGAGACTCGTCGCCCTTGGAGGCAGACCAAGTTCTAGGCTGTATAAACATACACACAACCCAATTTTTTTAACGACGACCTTCTTGATTCTGATGAAGGAAGAAGTTGAAGACACGAGACGATCAGTACAACAGGACGCAGGTATTAGATACAATGGGTGAGTCAGCGTTTATTTCGGAGTGTATAGTCCAATCGATCCCTTGGCACAAGTTTGGATCTAAAGCCTTTTTAATGGCGGAAATATAATCGAGGGGCTCACGAGTGGCCGCTTTGTACGGGTCAGTTTTTAGTTAAGTTCGCGCCGTCGAAACTGAAACAAATCAAGAAAGAAGGTGATCGAAGAAACAATTGTCATCTGCCACTGACGTGCAAAAAGTGACGGCGCCCGATGAACTACAGTTTCATGGCCGCCATCAGTTTGTCCGAAGGGAAACTTCTCTTTCAGACACCAGATGGCAGTGCATTTCGACACCCAAGCCGACCAAGCATCTGAGCCACTGCAGTGGACGGCAGGTGACGCCACCGGCGAGTGTAGCATGGAGGCTGTGGAGCCACAGCCACTACAGCTCCACAGCCTGCACAAGCGCCGCCACTAGCGGAAGCACTGGGATTTCAAGAGGCGGCCGACTCCGAGCACACCCGCGGAAAGATGGGTGGTCCTAAAAACAAAACAGCGGCTGACGAATTGGTGGAAAAAAGATAATAATGTGACGGGCTACACAAAGGAGCCCACCGGCTTGGACACGATTACCACGTGACCACCCGTTCCAAAGGGAAAGCTACAAACATCATCATCATCATCATCATCGGGTGGCGTAAGCTACCACCCGAT
>JAZHYW010010450.1:0-64029 GCA_037355805.1 Ixodes ricinus
TATACTAGAATCTTAAATGTATTTAGGTAATAGTATTATTGTATACAAAGTAAGATATTTTGTTCGAAGGCAGCTCGAGCCCATAGGGAGAAGTAAATTAGTTGACTGTGAATAGTAAGTTTAGTACCCTTGCCACACGGAAAAGTTAATATATTTTCATTAAATGATATGGGACTTAATCAGCTCGAGGTCTTGAGTGATTATATGAGCGTCGCAAGCTGATTTGTCGACCCCATAATGTCATTCGATCGAAATTACATTACTTTTGCCGTGTGGCCGGGGTATGATGCAAGAATTCAGTCACTGCACGCGATAACATCGCTTACATGATAGTAAGTGACACTTGTCTAGCCGTGTCCGCGTTGACTACGTCTACCTGATTTTTAACTGTGATTTGTTTTGCTGTGTCCAATCACTGCGTGTCTCGCCATTTTGTCGAAGTATTTCTGTGTAAAATATGCATTCCTACAGTAATTATTGCGTGGCTCAATATTTTCTCTTATACGCCTACCCCGTACCATTTCATCCCGATTATTTAGCGGTGTAGTATTTTGCCCGGGTAATAAAATATTTTCGAGACCCGTTGTTATGTGCAGCTTTCATTTTAGCTAATAAGACACGCGTTTGTGACTAAAAGCGCGTTACGACGGTCGATCCACGCGCGTTGCCTTCGCTTCGCCGCGCGCCCCCGATGGCCTTCCTTGGCGACGTCACGAGAAGAGCGCTACGGCCTTGTCTTCTAGGAGGTGTTGCACCGCACCACGAAGTTCGTTTTCCCCTTTCCCTTTCCTCGTCGGTCGGGTCGACCACGTGACAAAGCAATCACGCCGGCCCGTGCTTCTTCCAAGGCTGTCCTCTTTATCGTGCCGGGCAAAACCTCCCAAGTTGTGTACTTTTTTTTTTTTACCGCTTTTAGAATGGAGCGTCAAGCTGGTGTGAAGCGTCTTTGCGGGCAAGCGGCAGCAAGGAGCATTTATGGAGAGAGTGCTTCATTACAAGGGCCTTCCCACTTCAAAGATAGAGGGAGCGATAACGTGCTGCCATGAATTATGTGTAGGGTTCCGTGTTTTCGGAGTTTATTTTTCGTCAAATTCCGAGGGTGTATTTCGGAATTTATTTTTTGACGACGATTCGGGGCTTATTGGAGTTTATTTGGTTTGATTCTCAATTATTGGAAATTCGGAGTTGAATTTCGCAGTGTTTCGTATTAAAAATAAATCAACATTAACCGGATGCAAACGTATGCCAGATAAAAAATAAAACGTGCTTGTATCAATTAAAATTTCCTCAGCAAGAATTTGGCGTTGGTGCCGCAATACTAATTTATCTCACGACAAAAGTTGCACACAAGTGTTGCTTTGATAAACGTCGATAAATCAATACACTCGCGGAGGTATAGTCGCTGGGAAGCCCGTAGCCATCCCACCCTATTCTATCAACCTAGTGGTGGAGCGGTTAAGATGTGCTCTTCCCTATTTTATGCAATATCTATGGTTCAGAGCTTTCACTGTTACAAAACATAACCTCTCCTTTCTCTACAGCACAAATCGCATGGCCCAAACTGGAGACCTAAAAAGTGGCTTTTGTGTGACCCGAGTGTACAATGACCTGTTGCCCTGAATCAACCATGAAGAGATGAGCGGTTAGAAACCCTTCTGACAATAGTCCGAGATTTGAGAGATAATTATATAGGCATTTTCCCAAGAAAAATGATCCTGCGCTTAACAAATTGTAAGAAAGCCGTCATTTACTCTTTTTTTTTTCTTCTGCGGGGGGGGGGGGGCATTGGCAGAGGAAAATTTGAAGTTTATTGGATAAATCCGAATTGACCAAAATTTTACCGGCGGGTGTTTTTCGGAGTTCTTCGGTTGTAAGGACGGCGATGGCAATAGAGAAAGAGTAATGGCGCGACCACGCTCGCTCTCTTCCAGCGATAAAGCGGGGTTTTGCGTACAAACGCCGCAGGATTTTGTCGGAAAGGGGGCTGCCGCTGTAAAAATATTAAAGAGTTTTCGTAGACCGTTTTTGCCTCCCGCAACGCTCTCCGCAACCCGCTACGATACCCGTAAATCAACGGTCAAGGCCATGGGCGCGCAGGCGCAGTAGAGGCTTCTTCGTTGCGGAGGGCTTAGCGGAGGGGAAAACGCGGTCAACGGAAACTCCCTATTCACCTAGCTTGTTCCTACGCAAAAAGTCCGAACAATGCAGAATGCGCGGACTCGAGGGGATGTTTTAGGGCAACGCAAGATATTGTCCCGCTAGGTTTAGCAGACGGTGGTCACGTGGTGTCACTTAAGTCTTAACGTCACCCGACACGCCGAGGTCGTGTGACCCAGTAACGTTAACACCGTACGTCGAGTAACATGGTCACAGGGCAAACAGTGACGCCACGTGACCACGAAGGAACCCATAGTGGCGCCGATCCGTTGCCTTTATACACATATATCGTCGTATACGCCCGCGTTATATCGAGCTTCGTAACGATTTGGACGCTGAAACTAGCCCATAAAATCATTCTGCATTAAGGAAAAAAACAAGAATGACGCACGTGTGTTTGGTTGAACGCGGCGTCGGATTCTGTACCGCCGCGCTTGTCAGCAGTGCAGAAGCGACTTCGAGCAAGGGCAAGGCATGTCTTAGTTTTCCTGGCTGCTTCGGGTGCCCATATAGTATGTCTTCTGCGCTCACGCGGAAGAGACGCCGGTGAGCGTGCGCTGTCGCTCCCCGCGCAGAGAGAAATGCGCGCGGATGTCTGACGCTGTTGCACCCCCACCGATGCCAAGAACCCGAAAGCAAATGAGCCAAGAATAGACCGCCTCGGGAGAGCCACCGACGTGCGCTGCGCGTCTTCTTGGCTCCTGCGCGTACTCGCTGTTCGCCGGCTGTATACGTTTAGTGCGTCGAGTTTTTATAGCCGTATCTCGTCTTGTCTAAATTACGCAGTAAAACCGGTTAATTTTTTCATCTTTTTGACAATGCCAGAGATTTGAGCCATTCGTTTAGAGTGTGTTACCTCTCAAAGCATCCCTTACGAAAATGGCATATCTGAACTTATATAAAAATAGATACGGCTATATAAAAAATTGGGCAGATCTGGCCATATCAAGTAAATCAGTTTATATAAGCCTTATCAAGCCAGATCTGCCCAATTTTTTATATATCCATATCAGGTTCTTGATATGGAGATATCAAGACCCGGATAACCTTGATATACAGTTCATTTTTGTTTATTCTTGTAGATTTGTTTTTAAAAAAGCCATGAAAGCTACACTTATGCGGTTTGTGCGAGTGAGTTATACGCCCAGGGGGACATTATGTGGGTGGCTAATCTTTGCAATAAGTCGGCTAATGATTTGAAATTCACTACTTAATTTTAAAATTAGTGAAAATAAACATATGGTTTCAATTAGAAACTTGCTAAACGTCGTCCAAAATCCCTAAATCAGTCATTTTCAGAAAGACTTTCAGCACGTGAGAAAGTTACCACCGTGCAGCAGCTACAAGGCTAGCGTTTTCGGTCAGGCGCCCGAGCAATTTTTCCGTCTCTTAGCTAGCCACAGCCTTGTACCTGGTCCACGAGCGGTAACTTCAGCGCACTACTGCGCTTCACACAAGCTCAAAGTCTTTCTAAAAATTACTGATTTATGGGTTTTGGACGACGCTCAGCAAGTTTCTAATTGAAACCATATGTCTATTTCCACTAATTAAAAGTAAATGAGCGAATTTTAATTAATTAGCCGACTTTTTCGCAAAGATTAGAAAACTACAATGTCCCCCTGGGCGTATAACTCACTCGCACAAACCGCATAAGTGTAGTTTTCACGGTTCCTGTTAAAACAAATCTGCAAGAATAAAAAACAAATAACACCCAATATTTAGGCATTGCACGTACGTCACATCATGACGTCGAACACCGGTATCCACCATGCTGGTGGTTGACTCTTCGACCCTGCATAGCGAGAGCAATGGTAAACTGTGCCGCGCTCGGCTGTAGCAATTACCCGGTATCCCGACGATCGCCCGATCGTTTCGTCGGCACGAACCGCGAGACAGAGTGCCCGTCAAGTTAGAGAAAGTATGAACGGCAGGAGAGGAATACGCCCGCGGATTACCGAGTTTGCGGCACGCATCTCATAGCGGCGAGCAACTGCACTTTTCTACCGTTGTTTACGTTCGCGCACGCCTTTGCGTCGGCTTTTGCCCATTCGTGGTGTAGATGCCCTTTGCCTTTCGTTACACAACACCGTTCCCCCGCTTCGAGCGATTGTCGCGCCGCGAGCTCGGCCAGACGGCGATCGAGCGGCGGCGGCCCCGTGTGCAAGCTAGCCGAGACGCCGCCATCGGGGGATCGGTTTGTGCCGTCTGCGAGACGGTAACCTTTGCAAGGAGCGAAGGTATGTAGGCAAGCCGGTTAGGAAACATCATAATATAAACCCTGAGTCCATGAGGGTTGTACGTTATTTGATTTATTCTTACCTCAGGGTTTAGATTATGACGGTAACCTAGCGTTGTTTACCAGTATTTCGCAAAATCGTAACAATCTTTCTACAAGCGACTTCGTAAAGCCGCGCGTCAAATTTTAGAACGCGCAATTAAGATTCTTTGTTGTTGTTGTTCTTCTTGGCGACACGTCAAAACTTTGTCGGCGGCATATCGTAACTTTCTGCCTGTAGCGCAATCGCACCAATGCCGAAACATTCTGCACAATTATTCTCCCGGCTGCCAGGTGATAGACACGGCCTAATTCTAGAGGTAATCTGGAAGAGTACCTTTAGGAAAATGATTTATTGTCGCGAAGTAGGTTGCAGCGCACTTACGTTGACGAGACGGGACTTGAAAGGTAATCCAAGATAGATGTCGACACGGCCACGTCGTAATCACCACTCAAACACAAAAACGAGAAGGAAGGTGTCCGTGAAGATTCAACACGATGTAGCACAAGCTGTCATTTGTAGAACCGAGCAATAAACGCATCACAAAATATTCTTGGGCTTCTTTGAAGAAATCGCTTGCAGAAGCAGAAATTCGCAGCAGCCACGCAGGGCGCAAAAAAACGAAATTGGTCCGGCCGAACGCATTCCGGTATTGGCAAGGTCATCCGTCAAACCACGTGACCACGCACCTTTTACCAAGCATTCAGCTTAGGGAGAAAGAGAAAAGGAGATAAGGACAGGCCAAAACGGAAGTGCACAAACAAAAGTCTTATCTTATGGGGCATCAACGTGCGGATTTGTCACTTGTACCCAAGGCTGATAGTGCAGTGAATGCTATGTGTGGCCTTGGGCTCCAGGCAGGTTCCGTGTTCTGCTTCATCACCAGCTTCTAGACTGAAGTCACGTGACCCTAACCGGAGACACGATTGGCCTAAAACATGCATAGCGTCTACCCTGCTGTCAATACCGAGTGAACGTATACAACTCTATGGAGTCCAACGTTTGAACTTCCAAAGGAGCTGTCTGGCTCGAAAGTGACCCAAAGCGATGCGAGTTTGACGATGCTATGTTTTACGTCGTCGAACCCACATCATAATTTAAAATGAAGAAATAAGCGCGACTAATTTTTTTGTGCACGATGTCCACAAATAAATAAATAAATAAATGTGTATATATATATTTTTTTATTAATAAATTTAAAATTATGTGTACACTGTTAGGTTCGCGTTTTTAAATTTCAAATTTTTTTACGAAAGAGTTGCACATAAAAGACACCACGGACAGCACATCTTCCAACTTTCAACACACGATGAATCGCACACGCTCGCAAGCGGATGGTTACGATGCTGCGCGAACGGTTTTTGAAAGATGCTGCGTAGGGTACTCCGGGCGCAACGGCTTCGCAGCCGTTCGAAGGGAAGAGGATTGGGACGACGAAGTAGCGTCTTGCATCTTCAGTAAACTCACGGTTCGTGTTTCCCCGCTCAATTTAGCGGGGAAACACGAACAAAATTAGTTTTACTGCTAGATTTAGCGGGAAAATTGACGTCAAGTGACATAAGTACCAATTCAATTTCTCGCTAAATTTAGCGGGGCGGTTACTCGATGGCGACGCCGACACCGCTTAACTCGGAAACGGGCGCCTAAGAGCTGCGATCTCAAATCCATTATTTGATTAACTCGCTTTCCGATCTTATGCACTTCGTCATAATGTCACATATCAAACATACAACCAAATTTCATTTGTCTTTCAATCTTCAAAATGCGCAATTGGTTAATTGGTCCAAATACCTGGAATAACTTCACTTTAACGATGTTAACAATAATTAACCAATTATATGAGACTCATGCAATATAGATCAATCAACTTGTCTTGGCGAGTACATATGACTTATTGCTTGGACGATTGAAACGGGCCCATATATCATTATCAGGGGTAATATTTGCACGCGTACATGGCGAAATAGGGCCGTATTTACGCACTTATACGGCCGCATCTGGCAGTATTTGCACACTTATATGGCGATATCTGGGCGTTTTTGCGCCCATAGATTCCCTATCTGACTACTTATATTATCATATCAGGCCGTGTCTAAAATATATCAGGGCCATATCTGACATTTTCGTACGGAATGCAGTGGATTCCCGCTCGGCAGGAACTCCTAACTGTTTCACTTTAAGCTCCCTCAGATTATTCTTTCACTGGCATTTTTTTTGCTTACTTTTATGTTTTACACTTATCTAAATGCGTCGCTTCGATCCAAAAAAAGAAAGCTCCCATTTGCGTGATGTATTCCCTTCGGGAACATCCGCGATTCGACGTTGTTTTTGTCTTCAGAGTTTTGGGACTATAGACCTCTGTACACAGGCCCTCCTGTGAACAAGATTACTAATTGCGACTTCTTAACGATCCTTGCGACTTTCTTCCCTACCCACTTTCTAACAACGTATTTGTATACATTGTGTATACACCTTTTTCAGACACGGGTCTATACACTGCAGTGGTTAAACTTTTTATCGAAATTGGATTCAATATTACCGCCCGCTTTGTATATACTTTTTATCAATAGTATTGTTCAGACTTTGTATAGACTTTGTTGAGGTGAAAGTCTGTACACTGCAGTCGTTACAGTGTGTATCAAAATTGAATTCATTTTTATCGCCCGCTTTTTATATACTTTTTATCAATGGTAGTGTTCAGACTTTGTATGGCCATTGTTGAGACGAAAGCCTATACACTGCAGTTGTTACAATCTGTATTGAGATTGGATTAATTTCTATAACCCACTTTTTATATACTTTCTATTAATGGTAGCGTTGAGACTTTGTATAGCCTTTGTTGAGACAAAAGCCTATTCACTGCAGTTGTTCCAATATGTGTCGAATTTTAATTAATGGTTTATTTGTCATTCTAATATACTTTTCATCAACATCAGTGGTCTATAAAGCTAGATAACTTAACTATATCTGTAAAATGTAAAGTGTAAAGAAGTGAGCTCATTTACACTTTCTATGGACACGGAAATTATAAATACATATTGGGTAGACCGATGTTCTTTTTAGCCAAATGAACACACATTTCACAAGTTGGAGGGTTACATTGAGAGCATATATAACCAATTTACGGTGCAAAGAGCAACACCCACAGAGATATGGACGTTAAGCCTGCTTTGGGCAAGACCAGGGCGGACGCGGTTATTCGTGTGCAATTATTCTATTCTTTTTTGCCATTACAATTTTTTTTTTTTTACTTTTTGAGATTTCTGTTTTTTCTTTGTTCCGAGAAAGTTTGCATTCGAATTTTCTACTTAATCTGACTTTTTTTCCACTAAATCGGGAAACGTTTGCTGCATTAGCCATATAAAAGTGCGAAAATCGGGGTACAATATCGCGGAACACACGCTGGTTACGCGAATCATACAAAATGAAATTCTTGGCATACGACCGCCTCAAAGTTTCTAATATAAACATATATACTAATTACAGTAATTAAAAGTTAAATACAGAATTTTAGTTGATTATTATGATAATAGTGATGGTTATATTCCCATCTAATGTCCGCCGAGCCATATAAACACGCCGTGAAAACCGCATTCATATTACTTTTCCTCCCTTTATTTAAAAATTGGGCGTAGCTAACAAAAAAAAACACTGTGTTTTGACGTTAAAAAGAGACTCCCAGATTCGGGACGAACGCAACTGCGGGGGAAAAGCGAGTCCCTCTAGACGGCGGCTTCTATCGCGATGTAGCGGTCCGTGTCACCGAAAACCGGTTTACGGTGACATCGGTTGCCTGTGGCGGTGGGGTCCTTCTCTCCCACGGAGAAGCAGAGGGAGAAAGAACAAAGAGGATACGGCCAGGGAAGCACAGAACGGAATGGAAGACGAGTCTGTGCGCACGCCATTTTGACTATTGAACGAAAGCTGTTCGCAATAGAGATAATACAAGTGTTGTTGTTGTACTCATCGGAGCGCCTCATCTGCCAGCAAGAGACAACAGCTGCAACAGAAAATTTGGTGCCGGAAACCCGGGATTACAGCACTGCGAACACTTCGAACGCCGAAAGAAAAGTGAGTGATTCTTCCTTCTACTAGAACGACAGCACAGAAGTTCACAAGAAAAAGCGCAAGTCGATTCGGTCACAAGTGACGCGGCTAGTGGACGACGTTGAGGCGCTCCTACTGTCCGCGCAACCCAACAGCGAGGACCTAGAGCTACTCATCGAACGACTGCAGCCTGGAGCAGGGTCAATTTAACACCACCGATGCCACCATCGAGCCAGGAGCAAGATGAAGACCTCAAATTCACCCACGTCCTCGAATACGAGGAGAGGATCGTGACCTACTTGACAAAGCTGAAGAGCCAGCTAAGATGCAGAGCGGAACGCGGCTATCCATCTAACGAGAGTAACCTGATCGGAAGCACAAACAGATCGCCAACGGCAACGAACTTCTGAACTTGAACGTCTGAAATTCAACGGTCAACGGAAGAAATGGCAGCCTTTTTGGGACCAGTTCCAGAACGCCACCCTTCTGAACTCGGACCTATCGCCGGCGGAAAGGTTTAACTACCTGCGATCAGCGCTGAGTGGCGATGGAGCAGCTGCCATTGCCGGTTTGACAGCCCACCACACAGTGCTACTCCGACGCCATGGACCTCCTGCGGAAGACGTTCGGAAGCCAGGAAGCACTCATCCAAGACCACATGGAAGGCTTGAAGGATATTTTTTATGTGTCGTCGTCACGGAACACTAAAGTCCTCGGACGTTTGTACGACAACCTACACTCTCGCGAGGACTCAAGGAGTTGGGGGTGAGCGAAGACTCCAGTGCAATGCTCTGCCCGGTCCTACGTCATGCTCTCCCAGATGACATGCTTCTGGAATACAACTTAAAAATGGCTGCGGTGGACACGGAGGACGACATCAGCCGGGGCCGGTCACTTTGGATACAAACTATATAGGCATAAATGTCTGAAACTTCCAGAATAAAAGTCTACAGGAGTTCTAGCAAACCTTTTCTATTCACAATGTATCCACCTTTTTATCGCGTTTCTTGAGCTAATTGGCCGACCACTCGGGATCGAAAAGCTGTAGACTGAAGTGTCTGAACTTTGAATAGAAGATCTACAGACATTCTAGCACTATTTCCTATCCACAATGTATCTCCATTTTTAACGACTTTCTTCAGTTAATTGGCCCGTCAATTTGGATACAAAAGGTATACACTAAAATGTCTGCACATTGGATAGAAAGTCTACAGGCATTCTATCTAAATCTCAGACACTTTAGTCTATAGCCGTTCGAAACCCAGTGGTCGGCCAATTAGCTCAAGAAACGCGATAAAAAGGTGGATACAATCTCAATAGGTCATTTTAGGACGGACACGATCCTGGGTAAACTGGCTGTTAACAGCTACGCTGTAACAATTGCTCTGGGAGTTTGTAAACTTGGATGCAAAACCACGGTAGCCGACTCTCCGAACTTGTAGCACGGAGACTCGCAAACCGCCATGACAAAGCGCAGAACGAGTGATTTCTTGTCCTCCATCAAGTGCGCGCGGTTGCTTGATTTGAACAGGGTCCAAATCGCGCGACAATCTGCGTCCGTAGAGTATATTTGACTGCTCACTGCGGCTGAATGAAGCATAAGGCTCCAACCGCTGTGCAGGGTCGCGTTCGATATTGGTTAGACAGGACTGTCAGCGACAATACTTCGACTGGTAAATGCGAGGCATAGAGTTGGCCTAAAATATAGCTTAAAAAAAAACGCTCTTCCGTCTTAGCATTGCGAACAAGAATAGCCCAACGAGAATCGGGAACCGTTCAGAACAGGGGCTTCCATATTCCGTTACACAGACGGAGATGGGCTGGCGCCACAAAAGAAAACGCAAGCAGGGCCCATAATTTCGCCAAGCTCCGCGTAGAAAGAAAAGAGAACGACAGCGCTATTACCCTGTCGATCGCTATGCTCTGCGGCATATAAAACGAACCATGGATCCAATCCAGACAGCTTAGAATCACACGTCATTATTATTGCTACCATATATATCATTTCAACTCGCGCAACCACGAACAGGTGATCAAGTGATTCGACGTATAGACGAGCGAGGCGTCCACTGAAAATTACAGACACTGTTCGAGGCATTGGTGCGCTCTCTGCTTCCTCTATAATAAATGATCGTACCACTCGGTAGGCTATTTTACAGTCTCAGTCGTTATCGGCAACGTTTTGCTGCAGAATATTCCCGGGCGTGTTTTCTGTACGCGGTCGTCCCTACGGAATTTTCCCCGTTTAAGTTGGTGGGAAAGTTTCGCAGCTAAACGTCACGGTGCATCATAGCACGTTATACGAACAAGTCACGCTTAAGACCACGACGTCACCGTGTCATCACGCGGTACTTGTGACGTCACTTGACGTCGGTCAGTGAGCAGGGTGATCGTGTGTAGTCTGTGTTGTGAAGCGCATCGGCTGTCGCCGCAGTCCTTTTGTAGGGCGGCGGCGAGGCACCAAAAATCGTCATTCCAGCAAAAAGAAAATGCTTGTGTGGTTGCTACGACACGTTTGAAACTCGCGCAGGGCGGACGTCTGGGAGCATCCTTCGCCGCGACATTCGCCGCTCGCTGTTCCCAAAGCTAGCCTCATATTTTACCCGTCTTTGTTTTTCGAGAGAGCCCCGACGAGAAGAAAACGGTAAAAGTGTGTTCCACACGTATAACGCCAAATTGTGTAGTGGAAACATTTGTTACATTCTGGAATATACTTTCAGTACTTTCAGTATACCTATAAAGTACATTTTTGATGTAATCTGAGGTAGATCAACGGCAACCCATAACAATGGAGCACGAAGAATGGCTGATTCCACAATACCTCTAGCGTGATTTGTGAGCAGATGTGCGCGTGAAACCAATCAGGCAGGGTGTACACATTAAACGTTTTTTTGAATGCGTCAACTAAAAACATAATTTTTGGAAGTTGTTTATCGGTTTACGAAAGCACGAGAATTGCTTTGTCGGGGGTATTGGCACGCATATTCTGTACCCTGGGTATGTGTACCCTGGGTATGTGTACCCTGGGTATGTGTACTCGGCACGTTCGATTTCCTCTAGGCGGGAGCCCGGCAGACGCCGACCGGCCTTCGAAATCCATTTCTGATATTTCCCTATGGCATTCGAACACACGCGCGTCCACGAGAGGGAGAAGCAAGACCCGCGAGGCTCGACTTACCCCGTCATCGGCAGCGTCGGCAGCGCCCTCTTTGCCGTCGTCTTCAGACTCTTGAGCCTGCGTCCTGTTGCACAGGCGGGAGAGGTCACGTAACAACCGGGACGCAGGGAATCAGCACTTCAGACAACACACTCAATAAACAGGTATGTGGATACAGGTTATAAAAAAGTCGGTTATAACGAAATAGCGGCTACAGCGAAGCGATCACGATTTCCCATTCCCCTTTGCACTTCGTTATAAGTTATAACTGAAGTTGGTAATAACGAAATAGCGGATATAGCGAACTGATTTCCGATTCCGCTGACTTGGTTACTTATAGCCGGTCTCGACAGTTATAGCCTCTGGGATGGACACTGCCGTCTTTGTCGAGCGCAATCTCAGGAAAGCGCAGACGGGGCGAAAGCTCACCGACCTATCTGCCCATGACGGAAACTCTCCTAGAGATGAAAGCGGCAACGGACAGTCATGAAATAGAACTGTGCGCGAAGTGGTGGAAGTTCACCAGGACGCGAAACTAACCTGAGATTCGGGTAGAATGCCAAGAACCACTTGAGCGTCAAGAGGAAGGCGGAACGGGGATAAACAACGCGTGTGAAACGTTGTCTGTCGCCTTTTTTTTTTCGTTCCTCCTATTTTTTTTTAAATTTATATTTTCCTCCTTAGTGTATACTAATATCCGCCCAATTCCTTATACGCCGAGTCATAGTACCCAGACTACCATGTCAAATTACCCAGGCTGAAAAGAGCAGGAATCTTGAGAAATAGCGTTGAGAAATAGCTGACCGTTTACTTGACACTCAACTAAGCCGTTCAGTTTTGTCTCTACGACTGTAATTTAAAACAAGCTGGCAAGGACCCCCAAAACAATGATGTAGCTTTCTTATATTATTTTTTTCTTGTTTCCTTCTATTTTTTTTTGTTGGTATTATTGCAATTGATCGACGAAACAGACTCCGTTTACAGCGGCGCAGAAGATGGTGCCATAATTCCAGATTCAGTTTAGTTTTATATTTACAACGACTACGCTTCTCTCTCTCTCTCCACGACCACAGCTTTTCGCACTATATATAGTCCACGAGTCACCAATGCTGGCGCCCTGGCGTTCCGAGGCCCATCCTCACATTTGCATTCGAGTGCGGAACGGCGTCCTTGCGGCCGCAAGTGTTTGCTTGCCGTAGGAAGTGCGCCATTGCGCAGCGTGCCGCACAAAAGTATAGAACCGGGCTAGAATTTCCATCGCGGTGTGTTGCGGCAGATCAATCAGGAGCCAAGAAACGGAGAGTCACGTGCTCCCCCGTGCTTGTCAGCGACGCGCATCGGGTTCCTCATTTAGGGACGGGTTCTTGCTTTCGCTTTTTGAGCAGCTGGGGCAACCAGGGTCGCGCGGTTCTCCTGACATGTTCTAAAAAAAGTGCCAAAATATTTTACTTAAAAAATATTTTGCTACTATGTCGTAAGTGGAATATGGAGCTTCATTTTAAACTGGACGCTGTACACCTTCTAAACCCCTACCAGGAAAATTAAATTACCAAATTATTTTGACCTTATAATGGTTCTGGATGAGTCATTTGGAATGCTAAAATGCTTTACCGCGAAAGACAAAAGAATGCTGCCTCCTAAAATGAAAATATACACTCCATCTAATAAAGCAGGTATTTTACTCTTCTCGGGAATCTGTCAAGATTGCGAACCCAACCGATCGACCAGTTATATAAAATTGCTTGCGATTCGAGCGTGAATCGGAAGGTGAATCGATCAACCGCCCCGCCCTAGTGATGACACGGCTGGTTTTTCCGAGGCTGACATCGTCCACGCTGGACAGAAGTCGCGGAAGCCAGCGGGGTCGTCCAAACATCGGCAACCTCGACCAACCTCAACGCCGTCGCCGGGTGACGCCATGCTGTCGTAGATTTCGCCTACTGTTGGAGAACCGGAAGCGACTACGGCACTTCCTTATTAGCTCTTGACTTCCGTCGACTCCCTTTCAAAGCAACTGTGTACCTAAGCGTTGCGCTAACGTTCTCCGTAACGTTCTGCGGCCGCTTGCCAAAACTGAACGCATGGCGCTCAAACGCAAAGGTGTCTACGGGCCTTTAAGGACGAACTCTGCAAACAAACAGCCGGTGGTGCTTAAAGCGTCACTTCCGGTGATCGGAGCGTCGCTTCCGGACAAGCAAACGGATGATCGGAGGGTCGTCTCGTGAAGAGGGTTTGAGACGGGTCGTCTCGTGCCCATCCGCCCACTCACCCGGTGAAGTACTCGAGGGACACGCTGACGGTGTCCTGGGGGCTGAAGATGAGCCTGGTAGAGGCCTCCACGACGCCGCGGTCCTCGAGGCATGGCACCTTGGAGGCTGCAAAGGACGAGCCGAAAAAGAGAAAGAAGGGCGACGTCAGGTCCACCCACGCGGTGGCTGAGACACCCACAGAGGGCCAACCAAAGGGCCGGAACACGTCCGTCTTTCCCCTTGAAATTAAGGAATGGTACTATACAGTTGATAACAATCATGGTTCGGGTGGTCAGTGCGGTGGAAAGGAACCAGCTTGCCTGCTCCATGGAACAAACCCACCAAGCGTTGACAGGGACAAAACACAGGCCCAAACGACGTAAGAACATATATAGTAAAAATTATTTCTTTGATAAGAAAACACCGCCAATCAAATAATAATTTAAAAAAATCAGCGGCTACAGTATATTTCAGCAAAAGCTGTCAAATGGCAAAGACTACGGACGGCCCCGGGGAGTCACTTAGATCAACGAAGGGAGCACGTACGTGACAAGATACCGTCAGAGTAGCTAGACTTCCTGCGGAGAAGTCACGTGCATCGCTTCTTCACTCTAATTGACTTCTGCGGGCCGCAGCTTTGGCCATTCGTTAAGTCTTGCTGAAACGGAGTATAGCAAATATGTCTTGATGACCCATCCGCGAAATTCCAGCTCATCTCCCTGCTGAGACGTGGAAGGCTGCTGCGAGCAACTCGACGGCCCATCGATCCCACAGCAGCGAGGATTCCGCGTCCATTCATCCGGCGAAAGCGTGCATGACACCGACGCTACGACGGTGCTTACCTGCGTCGGGATGCTGGTCGTAGAACTCCCGGCGCTGCTTCATCTCCCTGGGGAAAAAGAGGACGACGCATGCTCACGCCGACCCTAGTAGTCCCAGAGAGGAACTAAACACTAATCTATAGGAATGGAGCAACCAAAAGCATGTGGGCTGTCAGGTGGCGGGGAACTATAGCGACAAGTCCAGGAAGACCCGTTTCGATCCAGCCATTCCCACCGTGGGGCGTGCTGCCTTTCAGTCCCGACACCAGACAAACTACAGACACTTGAGAGGATCGCTTACTTTGGTAGAGTCCCGGAACCACCTTGTAGACGATGTCCTGCAGAGTCTTGTCCACCCTGCGAGAAAGAGTCGGAAAGAATGATGGAGTGTCGGTAAAGGGGGGGGTGTTTAGAAAGACGGGCAGGGAACGAAGGCATGCAGCCCTGTGCGACCGGCCCTTCCAGCAAGGATGCGGAGCGATTGCCCTTTTCCCCACGCTCTGTGTGACCCGATATGGTATATGCGCTTACCTGAGGCAGCTGAGCGGCCTGGACTTGTGGACGGGCACGTCGCAGATGGGGCACAGCTTGCTGGTGTCCAGGTAGCGTACGATGCACACCTTGCAGACTGCAAGGAGAGAGGGAGGGACACGTCCCCATCAGTGTCTTCCAGAAGGAGAAAGAAGAAAGGCACACTCACAGGAGTGGAGGCAGTCGATGAGAGTAGCGGCGTTCACCAGGTATCCCCCGCACAGCATGCAGGACAGCGCGGCGTTCAGGTCGCGCAGCAGGGCGCGGGGCATCCTCCCGGAACGCTTCCTCCTCCTCCTCCTCCTCCTACGTCACGCTGCCCATGTGGACAGAGGGAAAATGAAATCAAATAAAAAAGAAATGGAAGAGATTGAACTCTTCGCCAATGGTCCTCTTTAGGGGCGGAACTGAGGGACACCTGCTTTTTGACAGGAGGGAGGCGAGGAAGCTTAGCATTTGCGCTTCAGCGGATTACGTCACCTCATGAGCACGAGCAGTGTAAAGCACCTACACATCGTTTTCAGATATCGCGGGTCGGATTACCTGAACTCCGCAACTCTAAAAAAATGCTTTTCTTTTTTTGTTCTTTTAAGGGGCTTTTGTTTCAAGATATTGGGCAAAACTGCCAGCAAACCAACAACCGTGTGGCCTGATGATTTCATGCCTTGGAACCGCTCAACAGTTTAAAATGCGGTAAAGTCATCGCAGCTTGAGAAGCTGCAAGGCGTCGCTTATTATCTTGAAGCACGTGAAGCTTTGTTCCCTAGAGAACCAAGCAGCGAATGCAGACGACCCTTGCGAATGGGCCTCCTTTCGGATGTTCTCTGTGTTATCGCTACACGGCGTTGATATTACTGGAGTGGCGAATATATAGAACATTCTCAGCATTCCTTCCCACGCCGCGGAGTGCGTTGTATGCGTTTTCGAAGAGGTATATAGGCTGTTCAGGCGCTGTGCGGGAAGTAAGAGTCCAGAGATTTTCGCAGAGTGCTGCTCGAACGTGTTCCATTCGCAGACTACGTGAAGGAATCTGTGGTAAATGGAAAACAAGCGTCAAAAATATCACCGGCAAAATTTTATCACTCTTTTTCAACGAGCGTTGCTGACGCAAGTTAGTGGCCTGAGAGAAGAGACAGATTTCATCGTGTTCTCGAAGATAGTCTGAGCGACAGAAGCTTCTGAAGATTCGATCAAGTCGAGCGTGATGGCAGCGCTGCATGAATGCTTAATGCCCTTCTGTTGTCGGGACAGACCATTCCGTGTCTCATATTCCGAGTTGCCTGCCGTCCCGTCAAAGGCAGTGGAGTCCAAGAGCGGTTCCGCGGCATCTGCCCGAGCTCGAAAGCATGAAAAGAAAATACAGCCTGAAGGTTCCGATAAAATATTCTTCGATAAAAAAGACACCACAATCCATAAAAGACATAATATCACAGAACAAAATGGTCCCTGCAACCTGATCCTGGACCCCGAAACCGTTAATTGCAACACTCGGCTGAAAACAGAAGAAAAAATTGAAACTGAATAGTTTAATGAAGTTTTAAAAATACACACCATAAATTCTAAAAGTAAGAAAGGTAAAATAATTTTGCAATAAAGTTTCTTACAAGTTTAACTGTCGAAGTTTATTAATATCCTGTGTTGTAATTTAATTAAAAATAGACCCTATAAATGTGAGCTCGTCCTGAGCATGACCACTGAAGCAGGCGATATAGCAGATGATGTCGCAGATGATGTAGCAGACGATGATGCTCATCCGGGCTACATAGGGCGCGCTGAGGGGATCTACTAGTGATGACGTTTAGAGGAGGAAATGCGCAGGCCTTGTGTTCTACGTGGTATTTCCTCTGCCCGGGCGCTCGCTTCCATTCACGCGAGAACATGCACCACGGTCAGCGGTGAATAGGGAACGCAGAAATGCCGCCAGCCAAGGTCGCGCACGACAGCTGCCAATCGACCGACTGCACGCGAGCGCTGTCGTTCGTAGACAGGGAAGGAAGCCGGCGAAAGGGAGACAACAGAAACACATAACGCGGTCATCGTGTAAGCAGAAAGCCAGGAACAAGGAGAAAGAAAGTCGGAGAAGGGGGAAGGGTAAACGGTGCAGATCGTTCGAACACCGGCTCGCGCTGCTGCTCGCTACGCACTTGTCCCCTCCCCTCCCCTCCCCTCCCCCCCCCTTCCCCACCTTGTGCCGGCGTGCTGCCGTTTCCCAGGGAGGAAAAAGTATATCTGAAAGACAAAATGGAACAAAGCCAGCAAAGAGAGTTCCCCTCCGACAGAGCCACTGAGAGAGAGAGAACAGGAGAGAGGCCGAATCGGAAGATCCCCGCCGACCGCGATGTGGCGTAGTGGGCGCCCCAGGAGCTGAGAGGTGGGCGACTAGTAGCATGGGAAGGAAAGAACAAAGCCAATAGAATATAAAACTTGGTCTTGACTGGGATGACATTTGTCGCCATGGTTGTTTATGTTGTATCTACGAGGATTAGTTTAAAGGTTAAGTTAGAAAAAACACAATCTTGGGTTTGATCTTTCCTACGACAGGCAAGGTCAAAAGGTCAAACAGTCATTGCCAGGTCTGATGTACGCTGATGACATAGTGCTAATGGCCGATAACAACAGAGAGCTTCAGTCCCTAATGAATATACGTTGCTCAGAGGGACACATGTTAGGCTTCGAATTCAGTAGTGACAAATCAGCGGTCACGTTGTTCAATGATGACGGAGTTGCGGAGCCAAAGAGACAAGGGTGAAAGGTTGAGCGAGCCGATAAATACCAGTATCTAGGCGTATGGATTCACCAGGTTAAAGAATACTCCAATAAACATGCAAAATGTTTAACGTGCAATGACAACAGAAATGCAGCTGTAATAAAAAATAGCACTGTGGAACTATCAGAGACATGAGGTGGTGAAGGAGATCTCGAAAGAGTTATGGTTCCTAGCCTGACTTTTATGCAGTTTTCTGCATAAAACTGGACGTCCAGACAAGGCTAGAAATAAAGCAACGTGGAGTAGGCAGATTGGCTCTGGGAGCACATGGTAAAACATCGAACCAAGGTGTACAGGGCGGTATGGGATAATCTTCATTCGAGAACAGGGAAGCAAGCACTAAGATACAATTTGAGCATGGACTGAGAGAAATAGATGCAGAACGGTGGGCACGAAGAGTTCTTAGCTGTTTACGCATCAGAAGCGCCCATACAAAATGGAGAAAGCGGACTAGAAAACTTAGATCTAAATGTATGTGCAATTGCAGGGATGCGGAGGAGAAAATAAAGGTTAAGACGAGAGTTGAAGAAACCACGGAAATATTGTGCGCAGCGTCGTCAAAGGTGCGGCCTTGGGAAGTAACGCATGCAGCTCCACAGCATGCTCTGCATGCACCAACACTCCCGGAAGCAGGCATGCATACAAATCGGCCTTGGAAATTGACAGATCGTTCAAAGACATAAGGAACCTATCTTCGACAGTTCTAGGGGAGCTTCTTGTTCTAGGCGAGGACGGGATTGTTCCGGACTAATGGCGAATTCGCGTGGTTCTTTCTGCGCGCTCTTTCCACAAGGCGCGAGATTGGGTGGTGGAAAGAGAATACGGTGGCCTGATCGGCTGGTTCATTTCGAGGACGCCCCTTCAAACTCGGACCGCTCCCTGGCACTACATCTCCAGTCGTCGGAGTGCGGAGCAGCGCAGGCGTCACGTGGTACTTGGATGGGGATCACGTGGTTTTATTGACGATGGCCGGCAGGGGTCTGTGTTGGTGTGCGGGGTCCGGCATAACGCCGATTGATATCTGGTTCTACTAAGTGCTTGTGCATTCGACGGTGCGACAGTTACAACGGACAGGACGACATTCGTTTGTGACTGTAACAGGAAAAGTCGACGTGTGAAGTATTCCCCATGCTTTCAGGAGATCGTTCATCTCAGGGCGGTGAATCCGCTAAATTTAACCGACGAAGAAACAGCTCGCGGAGCTCGCCGCTGTTTTACCGGGTTTTGTGGTCGCTTCAAGAAATTTTCAGGTTAAGTAAAATTGCGTTCAAAGTTCGTGTTGTAAAATAAAGGAGAGCCAAATATAATGCACTGCGATTTGTGTCAAATGGCGATATGTGCTATATCCTGCTTGCACGATATTCCGCCGTGAGAAAAATGCGGTTAATCAACCATTTTATAGTTGCCTGTTCTGACGCGTGACCCTTTTGAAAAATCTCATTTGTATGAGACATTTCTGTGTCCAGTAAACACATATGAATCATACAAGATATATAAGAACATATAAGAACCATATAAGGTGTATAAGAAGTTAAGAACTAATAAGAAAGTTCTGAGAAGTTTCTTATATGATTCTACACACTTAAAATTTTTACACCCTTATTCGTGTTAATGACTCGTCCTCTGGCTAACGCCTTTATTCGTGTAAGGGTGTTAGCCGCCGGAGGTAAAGAAAATCGTGTAGCTGCTAACACCCTAAAAACAATATGGCGACCAGTATGCGACAGGCGATACGATTAAAAGGCTTGGCGAGCCGTACGCGGCTTCTCGCCGGAGCGAGAGCTTACGGCTCGTACGCTCGTTTGGTGTCATCTGTAGGCGCAAAAAACTTTCCAAACATCTCTTATGTCAAAGCGCCAACACCGCAAGTAATACGAGTAAGGCCGAAACCGCTGGAGGCTGAACAGCCGAGATTGTCGCCGAAGTCTCGCTCGGCCTGCTCAATGCGGGTCGCATTTTCATCGCATCAGAAGCGTTTATAAAGAAGGGATCGCTTTACAAACACTGGCATGCTGGCTTTATTGAACACAACGCCCACTTGCCGTGAGCGACAACGAATCGCTCAGACACCCTCTGTCGACAGCGGCTAGGAGGTATCGCACTCGCGCTCCGTGTGGCTTTCGATCAACTAATGCCCGTGCTCACCTGTTACGTGTGTTATCCACTCATGGACGTTTGTGCGTGAGCAGCGGTATTCAGCACCTAGAACACGCGCTGGGCAAGCCGCCTAACCTCCTTTCGTTACAATCGGGCAGCATAACACGGCGACACAGCCACACAGCAACCAGCGGGATTAAATCGGAGCAGCGCTGATAACGCGACGGATGGACTAATGGCATCCAGCCCTCTAATAGTTATAGATCACCAACTGCCACACTTTTCAAACTGGGCGGCGACAACCCCCATCTAGCGACGAAAATAAAAGTTATAAATATTTGAAGAAAAAACAATAGCAGTTCTTTCGACTGCCTGTCGCTCCACATGAGCACTCACGCCACGGACATACACACAACACTGCACATGCATACACACACAAGCGAATACAATCACGACACGGACAACACACAACAATAGTACATACATCCTACTAATACAAACGGAGCAGTGCCCCGAGCGGTATATATGCCCTCCATTTTCGCGCATCGGTTAGCCCAGTGACCACGCTAGTCTTAATAAAGATATGAAAAGATTACGCCAATATTATTTCTCAATAATATTTTTCCTGCATTTGTCTTAGGTAGGTACATATATCCCTTAATAAGCTCTTACATCATAATGTATTATAATGATACGCGCCTAACTTCTTGTAACTCAACGTGAGTGAAAAAGAAAAAAAATCGTGTGAATTCTGTCTGGCAACCACACTCGCGGCGTGGTTGCTATGGCGACGCTGTCGGTACGCGCGCCGGAGGCCGTCCAGCTGGTTCGGCTGCGGCGGCTGCGGCCGAGCGCACGAGTCCACGGTGAACGCCGCGAACGCAATCGAGAAAAGAAAGCGTCGACTAGAGAGAGACCTGGAGAAAAAAATCCTGCGAGTGGGCAGGAGCTGGGCATTGCAGAAAGCAATAGAAGTCTAGGACGCATACGGAAGCTGTACGTAATCGAGTTTCCGCCCGTTCGCTGCCAAATTCTCCATAGTCTTCTTCTTCTTCCGCCCGTTCGAAAGGGAACAGGGATTACCGCCGTGGCTTCAGTGGCTTCATCGGAGGGAACTGTCAACTGAATTATACTTCGTTTCACGTTATGTGCGAGCGAAGTCAAAGCTAGAAGCGCGAGCCCAACGCTCTGAGCGTTCCGGCTTCGCACGTGCGCTCGTGCACTACAGGCGCTGTTACAAGCAGCATGCTCGCGCTTGTAGCGTCGACTTCGCTCGCACATAAGGTGAAACGAACTATAGTTCCAAAACGCGTGGTCTCACCATTTTGAGCAGAAGTGCGTGAGTAACCGATGCTATTTTCGTGGTCGCTTGCACGTAAACAACCAAGGAGCTTGTACACAACGCACGCATTCATCTGGCTTGAAAACAACTTGAGCGTTGGCTTGGCTTGGATGTCAGCTGCCCATTGTGCTTACTTGAACTTCACGAAATCCGCTAAATTGAGCGGACTGCCTCTTGACTTTTGCTTGTTCTGCTGTCGGAGCGTATGTCTGCAATTCGGTGGTTTCCGAGTTTGACAACTCCGAAATCATGGGTGTACCACCGCAACACCCTCTTAACACGATTTCGGTAGCCGCAGGGTGTAAAAAGGATGTACGAAGGGTGTAGGCCTTTCCGTACACGCTTGAATATTCAAAAATCATGTAAAAATGGTGTAGGAAGGGTGTAAGCTCGGAAAAACACCCTTTTAACACGAACATGGGTGTTGAAATATTTAGTGTGTAGTATGTTCTTATATATCCTAAATAGTTCTTATATGTTCTTATATATTTTGCATGGCCTGAGAATGTCACAGCGCTCTAAACCCAGCAGTTCTGATCGGCTGAAAATGATCCCGAGTAGCTCTGGCGGCGAGGTTTTAGGTTGAGCAGTAGTCGTGGGACAAGGCGGAAAAACCGTCGTTTGGAGGAGGACCAGTTGGAGTTGGCGGAGCGAATCAATCATCGAAGAAGCGACGCTAGCTCATACAGGAAAAAGTACGCGGTCGATTGTCCCGTCGATTGCTGCAGTAACAGGCGATGTGACCAGCCGCGCTACAATAGAAGCAGACTGGACGGTTGTCTGGAGTCCTCCATGCCGCTGGGTCTCGTGGCGGAGATTGAGCTTCACGAGTTCCCGGATTATACCTTAAGCGATCGTGCAAAAACCAGGTTCGACGTGATGGTGTGAACTTGAAGTCGGCCCATTTCTTGGCGGACCGCAGCTTGGACCGTTGATGTATAGTAAGGGGCTCAGTGTGTCTTCGTTTGAGCGAGAGAGTGTGGTCGGTGGGAGGATGGCTTCTATAGCTCGCGACGGACTCTCGTTGCTATCTGTTAGGTTGGAGTTTCGTTAGGTGTTAGGGAGTCGGGTAAAGTAGTATGTGGCCCGACGCTTTTTGATCTCTTCAAATCGCATTCTTTTACGTGTCCCTCGATGGTCGTACAGTCCTTAAAAACAAGGAGCTGAAGAGCGTCCTCGGCCCATGTCCTTCAGAACGGGCGAAATTCGCTCGGAGTCGGGCATGGAGGAGCTTTATGGCATAACGACAAGATGTCTCGTACGTATATGCCATGTTTATGACTCGGTCGAGGTCTGGACTCGCGAAGCTATAGAGTTTGCGTTTTGCCGATAACTTGCGGCTTGTGGGATCGCCGAGGAGGTGCCGTAGTTGGCCTATGCACGTGTCCCACGATGTGGTCGTTTTTTCTTGTGTCAAAAACACGGGTCCGTGCTGTATCTTTAAGGTAAAGGATGATGTTGGCGAGCATGATATGTGGGTCCCATCTGCTGAGGATGCCGATGCGCTCGTAGAAAAGTATTCATTCCTCTACGTCTTGATCTCTTGTGCAAGTGAAATTACCAGGGTCTCGCAGGGGGAGATGATCAGTGGGGTTGGCGGTGGGGTTGGCGGTGGAGCGTCTTCAGGCATTCCAACTGGTGGAGGAAGCCGGTGGTTTCAAAGTTCCAGTTCTTGTTGTGCAGAGGTACGAGAGAAGTATACGCGCCTCCACCAAATGATACGGTGATTATGAAGTGATTTACACTGAAGAGAGCGAGATTAAAAATGGCGGTTTTAGCGAGGTTACCCGGGAAGCTCTCTGTTGCTTCTTCCTCGCCTTGATCTAGTTCAGTTCAGTTCAGAAAGCGTTCATTGGCCTTAGGGAAGGAGCCGGTAGCTAACGAGCTTGGATCACGCCGGGAAAGAGGATTTTGAGGACTTATAGATAGATAGGCGGTCAGCCCCGCCTTGTGGATAAAATCCAAAAGAGAGGCCAAGACAGCTCGAGGTTTGTCAGGACGACCCCCAGGATGGGTCCATTCCTCTAGGCTGGTTACATCCGGTGGTACGTGCTTCAGTCTGATCTCTTCTAACTCTGGACAAGCCCAAAGGAGGTGGTACTGCTCGACAGGAATGACAGGGGCCGTTACAGCGATTGCACTGGGATGCTGTGGGTCGCATAGACCAACGTGCCATGCGCGCCGGTGTGCATTGTTTGTGATGATCCTCCGGAACAGCACCGTGTTTCCCCTGCCTATTCCACTCGGGAGCGGATGTACAGAGGGAGTCAAGGCCGCCCTCGGGGTCTGTCTCTGAGGTTTGTTTGGCTAGTCGCTTCGCCTCCTCGGGATAGTGTAGTCCGATTCATCGTCATCTTCACCGAGCTCCGGCGCGAGCGCGTACCTGTGATCTTGTAAGTAACCTTGCACATTCTTCAGCTCGCGGGGATTATCTAGCTGCGCGCGGGCCTTATAGCCTCGTCCCACTAGAGCGACAAACAGCGATTTTTGATCCGACGACACCACAAAGTTCCGTGTCGCCGATGCTGCCCCACTGCAACGACCAAGACCCGCGACAATCGCCGACACGCGCCGACAAACGATCGACGACGGACAAGTTATTGTATGTCGTTGGACTTGAAGCGCACCAAGCTGTCCCACTGAGGAACATGTCTCGGAGACAAACTCATCCTCCTCGCCCGTTTATGCCTTGTTGCCTCCTTCCCACCTCTCTGCCCTTCCTCCCGTTCCTCCCGTGGCTCGCTCCACCGCTCGACCTTCAGAGAAGCCCTTGGCGGCCACTCCTCGTTCCCGTAGTTCCGGTCCCTCGATTGCTCATAGTGGTCGCGGGCGCGGCTTGCTTGCTGGCGCCGGACGGTCGTGCTGCGAAAGGAATTTGCTGTGGCTGGTTTTGCTCGCGAAAACTTGGTGCGCGAGGTGGTGCTTCAAGACGTCGAAATCTACGCCCTGCATCAGGATGGATACACCCATGTTCGAGGACTGACCAAAGTAAGACCGCTCACCCCAAAGTAGGACACGACGTTCCGCCAGTTCCGTGGCAAGCCATTCTGGCAAAACGAGAGACTTGTCATTTGTTCTGTGATAATCGGGATGCCGTATTGTCCCCCATAAAACGCCTGCCTTCGATCATTCAGATATGAAGTTAAAAACGTCCTTAAATCGGCGTGAAATTTCGTGGCGCTCAACTGGAATGCTTCGAACGACCAAAAAAGGAACGATTCGGGAATTCTAGTTCAGAAAATGGTTGGGTGTCGATTGTCGCGACTGTTTTCGGAAAGTCGCCAACGGCAAATGAAGACAAGCGGAAGGTTTAAACAAGAAATAAAGTAATCGTCTCCACTTTCACCGAGTTTGTCGGCTCGTTTTATGCCCAAAGAGCAAAACACGAAAACCGCGTCGCCAGACTCGGTTTTCGAGTTTGTCTGTGTATTTTCAAGTGTTTTGTTGACAACTCCAGTCCCACTAGAAAACAAGTGTCCTTGTCCCCGTGCTCTGCGTCGTGTCCGCCAAGTGGGACGGCGGACTCCGACAAACAGGCTGTCTGTCCGTGTCGTCTGTCGCTCGTTGTCGTGTGTCGCTGTCGTTCGTTGTTGTCTGTCGCTCTAGTGGGACGCGGCTATTAGAGTGAGCTTGTTTGTTGCCCTGAATGTCCGCGTGGGCGGGTATCCAAGACACCTTCATGGTTATTCCGTCAACAAGTAGTTGAGAGGCCATCCACCGGATCGTCTTAACCGTCTTGTTCGGTGATTGACGGTTGCGGCATTCCGTGAGGGCTGCCGCAGGAGTCTGTAAAAATGTGGAGGTGCTTGGGTCGGACCCCCTCCTCTGCGATGACGCGTAGCGCCAGTTCGATGGCTCCAAGTCTCCACGCTTAACCAATGTGCCGCCGGGCAATGTCTCCGCCTTTGGAAGTCCTAGGAGGGGAATTACGACCACGATGGAGCAAGCGGGCGTGGGGCACGAGACGACATTGATCCAGTCCTGCTTTTTACTTCGTTGTCTTTTTCTTCTTTGTACCAATATAATTAGTATGAGCGTATTAGTCGACTCAAAGCTGTTTGCATGGTTATGATGGACAATGGCCCGAGCCAAAGAAGTTATAACGGGCACGAGGTGGCGTCCTCATTTGCCTGGCGCAAAGCGTAATGGAAGCAGGCGTCGCCACGAAATGCGCCGTCAATTTTTGACCCGTCGGAGGACTAGATTGGTGTATGTTTATACAGTCTGAACTTAGTCTGCCACAACGGGCGACTTGTCTCCCAGCTGTAGATGAGCAATTTAGCCCTTGCTGGTACAACCGCTAGCCCCGGGGTCTTTAACGTGCACCACGCAGTAGGGATACACGACCGCACGCCGGTACGATGCTCATATATATCGAAACGGGCAGGGGTGGGGATTGAGCCCAGGATCCCTGGGTTCTGCAGCGCGAGTTTTCGCTCCATGTGCTCCGAGCTGGTGAGCGCTGGCCCACTCGGCCACCGATCCCCCATAGGAGGACTCGTTCAATGTAACCCGGATACATTTGGAGCAAACAACCGCTTTGCCACGGCAATGCTATAGCAACGCGGCTGTCTGCCCCAAGATGTATGGCAGCGTCCACGGATGTTTAAAACGGTGGCTTCAGTCTCGGCTTTCGCGTGTGTGTTCATTCAGAAGACAACTTTGTAGCCATGGTGACGTTCGCCATAGCAGAACGACTTTGTTGCGCGAGAAAAGACGGCGGTGAGATGAGATCAGGTGTGCGATGGCCCATGGGGTTCTATAGCCGTGCATCATAAGGGGCGGAACCTGAACGAAAAGGTCGAAATAGGGACCCAACAAAGATGGCAAATTTTGTCGAGGCGCTTGAGATTTTGACGAGACTTACACGAGAAGCAGGTATTTAAACGTGGGTGGCCGGTATAATTTTTTTCCTGGAACATAGGTTTAAGGTATTCAACTGATAAAATTTCTGCCATAATTAGTCTATTCTGGCGGTGTTTCGAACACGGGGACGTAGCCTGTCAGTGACTGCACAACAGACTCAGTTGCAACGTTAAACGCCACTGGCTTATAACAAGAGGGTTTCAGCAGTGTCATCGTAAACTCTAAGTTCGTCAGCTCTAGGACTAGCGGGCGAAACAAAGTACCAAATTTTCTCAGACGATTGGCTGAGGAACGAAGTACAGAGTCAATCGATCAATTCTAAAGTAAACGGGATAACATATTCTGACTGTGTGCGCTCTTCAGGTAGCGAGGAAGCGTCAGGCGGACAAAACACGGCAGATATTCAAGCACGAGTGGATGGATGGATACATGGGCTGGACCATTGATATCGGGCGGTGGCACGCACCAGTTGGAAAGTGTTGTGAACACCGACAGTTTACCTCCGCCTCATAAACGAAGCGTTACGTTTTAATAGTAGCGTTGCTGTTCTAAAAGCACGAGCGCCGCCTCGTCGCAACGGGGTTCGCGCGCACCTTCCGCCCAACGAGTCGATAGGAAAAAAAGAGAAAATATTTGCTCTCGATTTCTGCCTCCTGTCAGTCTCAGATAACCTGTGCCCGGTTACTCCACCTTCGTAACGTTTCGTGGTTGCCTTTCTTTTCTAAACCAGTCTCTCCTGGAGCAACTGCAGAGAGAAGCCCCTTAAGAAGAGCGCACTCTGCTCAAAGCGGCGTGAGTGTAGCATAGAGCGCGTGGGATACGATGCCAAGCAGGCCGCCTGGGTTGCGCTGTCTGCCTGCCGTACAGTCGTCCCGAGGCGACTCCGGAAGCTGCCGACAGTTGCTCCGGGGGCAGCCGCCCGGAAAACGGGCAGCATCGCGCACTCACACACAGAGGCGCGTCGAAGCCAGTTTGCGGGAGCGTGCCTCAGCGCACACCGCGGGAGAGCGAGCCGAAGCAGGCAGGCCGAGCTGGCCGAGCGCCAGCAGAGCAAAGCAGTTTCTTGCACGCGGCGGACGCCCTCGAAAATCGATAGCCAGGAAAGGAGGAAGAGAAAGGAGGGCAGGCGTCGTTGCAGAGGGCGCCGGGGTCCCATCGCTGACGCAACGCCCGCACCGCCAGCGGACGCCGAGGCAGGCAGACGTCGATTAGCACAGGGGCGCTAGAGCAGGCGCTGCTCCCTTCTACTCGCTGCTGCTCGGGCGGACGAGAGAGCGGCGCCTCGATACCCGATAACGAAGTCGCTCAATTGTCGGCGTCACCCAGCAACGCGAAGAGCACAGATTGGACGCCACAACTACTGCGTCAGCTTTCAGTCGGTGTTCCCTCACTGACGTCAGTCTTCAGCGCGTCTCCGCTGAAATCTGACGCAGCACTCGTGCCCACCCAATTTGTCCCCGTATCGACCTTCTTTCGCTGACCCAACCCAAACGCACCAGTCGCAAAAGATTTTCCCCTTTCTCATTTCGCCCATTCTCATTTGGATCTTCTCCTTTGAACATTGTCAAAACGTCCAATCCGGTATTTATTTTTTTCGCATTCTAGTTTTTGCATTTAATCCCGTTCGGACTACAAGCGAAAGATTTGAGCTTTCTGGTGATGTCAAGATCATTGAAATGTCTTAATAGGCAGCGATTTTCAGCAGTTCCTAACTAATGAAAATCGCTAAAGGAACGCAGTACTTCTTTTCTTTTAATATACCAATATATACATATTATACCTTATGAATAAGAAAATCTATTCTGAGAGCGTCACAAGAGAGACTGTGATTTATTTGGACATTACAAAATAGCGAGGAGGCCAACATGCAATCTTGGACCTGTGAGAGAAACACCAGTTTTCGCCCCGGCCCCTTCGATTGTCAATAAATCGAGAAAACAAAAATCAGTCAGAGCTTGCCGTTCACGCTTTCTTTTATTTCAAGACTGCTCCCAAAACACTTTTTGTCGAAATTAGAAGTTCCGTCTCCTGTAACCTTGCCGGAATTGAAATGAAAAGAGCAGTATATGTTCATAGCTCGCAATTTGGACCAAGTGTTTCGCTATTCCACACAAAGTTAAACTACAACTGTGCCACAAAAAAAAAAAAATATCCTCATTATTATGAACTAATTTCCACAGTTAATTAGGCAAAGTCTAAAAAACGTTGCACCGTCTCCCCAGCCCATTTCCACACAAAATACCCACGGTGGACTGGTTCAGCGAGCACGTGGCATTCCTTCAACTATCGGCTTTGAGCTCGAGCTTATTGTTGCGTTGCCTGCCCCTCCCAGCTTTTTGTGGTGCACCCCGCCATTCTGACTGACCAGGTTCGAAAGAGGTTCGCGGAAAGGGTGAGGGCGTAATCCGCGAAAGGAAGGGGTTCGAGGTTTTCAGCCCGTTTCGGAACATGAAAAACAAATTCGTCGATGTGGACGAGTCGCAAGGAAGAACCACACCTGTGACGTATTACTGTCACAAAAAAAGTAAAAAAAAAGTAAAAAAAATGAACTCTATCTGAAAAGCAATAAATTACCTGGAAAGAAAAGAAACACTAGATTCGAACCGGTCACATAGCGATAGGTCCACGCCCGGTGTGAAGTTGAACAAAAACAAGAGGATAACACTGACACACGGGTAAAAACAGAAAGAAAACGGAAATTTAATTAGCGCGATAAACAGCCGCACGCGGGGACACAAGCCAATTCAACAAGGTAATTGCGTATATCTGTTTTTAGCTCGAAATCAGGCTCAACGAATCTTCGAACACCGCAGCCACAAAAAAAAAAAAAAGCGAGCGTTTTGAAGTTAGAACACAGCGAAACAACACGCCGCTTGCGGCACAAATGCAGCCGGGAACCAGGGTTCATCGCCGCCAACAAACGGAACCCATAGTCCAGGAAAACTTTCGCAGGCTCACTGATGACGGCTCCGGAATATCGCCGTCGTCTCGTTGCTCGGCGGGCCGACGCTATACTGCATTCCCGAAACAAGAAAAACATAGCACCCGCAGGCAAAAACACGCCCGAAAGCCACAGCGCGCCCGAAGTCAAACACACGCCTCTGAGGGCGAACTGATGCCGAAAAGGCAACCCCTGGAGTCTCCCCCTGGCGAGGGTGGTTTCGGCCGTCCGATCGGTCCAGAGCATGCGTCGGGGCCTGTAGCCGATGGGGTTCGAACTAGACCCTGATTGGATGGAACAGCTTTCGGCGCACTGTCATAAGCCCCGACCGGACGGACAATTGTCGACTTTGAACGCGCCCGAGCAGTTCTCTCCCGACGTTCGCAGCGTTGGCGACAGTCCCCGCTCCGAGGCTTAGCCGCCGGCCTTCCCGTGCGCAGAGTGAACACTTGACGCCGACGCGTCCGTCTTTGGAACTGCTTATAGCCGATTCACACGACGGACCGAATCCCGATTTTCGTCCGCGGACCGTGTACCATGTCACCGGCACGTCACCGATTCCTGCGATCCGCGCCTCGTCCGCGGACGCGCGGATGGATAATGTCGAGCGCCTTTTTCACTCGCGGACGTTTGGCGGGAGATTGACTTGGAAAGCATTTAGTCTGGCAACGGTACATTGTTTTCTTGGTTTTTTGCTTCTGGGCGTTCAATACAAAAATGGCGCATCGTTGTGTTTTGTGCGTTCGTTGGTTCATTTTGTCGCGCGATTCTTGGTTCCACGCGTGAAAGAAACTCCAGAAACTTTGTCCGGCTGACGCGACGCAGGTTCCGGTACTCCTCCGGGTCCGTGTCAAGAAGCTCCCGTCAAAACTCGTCTAGCACGCCGCGATAATTCTTGCACGTGCAATCAGGATATCACCCAGCAAGACCTCTCTTGTGGATGTGGTGTGCTTGAGTGTTGTGCACGAGCGCGGAGTGCGTGAAGGCATCTCCAAACGCCCCTCCGCGAGCCCAGAACTTCGTCGCGTCTACGCCGAAGCTTTCTCGAGCAGGACCATGCCTGTGTCACTGTCATGCTTTGGGTTAGTAAAGTTAGTGGCGCTTCGCGCGAAGCCTGTCCCGGTGTTTTGTCTCGATCTGTACGTAACAGCGGCGTACGATTCTTTATCGCGGTAGCAAACGTCGATTTCTCTCTTGGAGAACGGTGCCACGGTGCGACGTTGGAGTTTCGCGGCACTGTGGGGTGGCGAACAGGTTCGGTCCGTCCTCGCTGCCATCTGCTCGTCGTCTCCCTTGTGTGGATGCGCTTGGGAGACGGACGAACCGCGGACATGTCGTCACGTGATCAATCCGTCCGCGGATCAGTCCGTCGTGTGAGTCGGCCTTTAACTATGTGAGCCGTGGGCGGCTGTTTAGTGCAGCGTGTAATCATTTCCTCTTGCGCAACTGCTTTTTTTTTTAGAGCGAAGCTCTTAGGCGCCCGTTTCCTGCTTGAGCGGCGTCGCGCGTTGCATTATGCGACGTTTCCCATTATGACGTCACACGTGACGTCACGTGGGTCACGAGTGACGTCGCTCGTGACGTTACCGCGAGTTGTGTTATGGGTAAATTTCCCCGCTAAATTTAGCAGAAAATCTTTTCCCGCTAAATTTAGCGGGAAAAAACTTCCAGCTAAATTTATCGAAAAGTTTTTCCCGCTAAATCTAGCGGAAAAATTGAAAGCTAAATTTAGGGAAAATTTTCTCCGCTAAAAGTAGCAGCAACACTCGCCGCGAAATCTAGCGAAAAAAAAAATTCACCCCTAAATATAGCAAAAATATTTCCCGCTAAATTTAGCGGAAATCTAGGAAAATGCCCGGCGCTAAATTTATGCGGGAAATTTTCCCGCTAGATATAGCGGGGAAAGTTTCCCATTAAATTTAGCGGGTGAAATTGTTCCGCTAAATTTACCTGGGAATATTTTCCGCTAAATTCTAGCCGGGAACTTTTTCCGCTAAATTTAGCAGGAAATATTTTTGCTACATTTAGGGGTGAATTTTTTTTCGCTAGATTTCGCGGGGACTGTCGCTGCTGATAGCGGAGAAAGTTTCCGCCAAATTTAGCTTTCAATATTTCCGCTAAATTAAGCGGACAATTTTCTCCGCTAAATGTAGCAGCAACAGTCCCCGCGAAATCTAGCGAAAAAAAATTCACCCCTAAATGTAGCAAAAATATTTCCCGCTAAATTTAGCGAAAAAATTCCCGGCCTAAATTTAGCGGAAAATATTCCGATAAATTTAGCGGAAAAATTTCCCTGCTAACTGTAGCGGAAACTTTCCCCGCTATATTGAGCGGAAAAATTCCCCCATAAATTCAGTGAAAAAATTCTTAGCGAAATTTAGCAGAAAACGTTTCCCGCTAAATTTAGCGGGAAATTTTTCAGCTAAATTTGGCGGGAAATTTAGCGAAAATTTTCCGCTAACTGGGAGGGGAGCAGGAGAGGAGGAGGAGAGGGTACGGATGAAGAGGAGGGGCATACTTTCCTCTCCTCAAGAGCTGCGCTCCGATTCGGCGTTACAGGGGATTGTAAACGTCTTTCACTTTTTAAAGTTTATCTTTATCAGTTGTATTTATTACAACTTCGTCTCCAAGTCTATTGACTCTCCGCCGTCGGCCACGACAAGAAAGCAAGAAGTCTTCAACTCCAGCCAACATCCGGAACAGTCTTCCACGATCAGCCTCCGGTCCCCGACAGTAGACACCCTCCAAGGTGGCCATCGACGACCGGGACCAAAACAACCTGATCTCTACTGATGGGGGCGTCCCCCACTATTTAAATTCGCCCCTACATGTTACTCCCCCCCCCCTCCGCTGATGGAGCTAAAGTTGCCGCCCAAAAGGGACAAAGGAAGTTGACAGGACCACTTGAGAGGGGGTAACTTTGCCTTTAAGCGGATAACCCTACAAGGGTAACCAGTCGATTTTTAGAGCTACCTAATCCAAAGGCATAATTTGAATGCGAATGGCTTTTTGATTCCGAAATGCACCCCAGATTCACTCTAGTTAATTGATAAAAAGGTTAAAACAGCGCAAACGACGAGGGACAAGAAGCAGAGACAGATTATTGACGGAATCTCTGATCATGAGATGGTTCTTGTAAAATGTCTTTTGCAGAGGCTAGATGTTCAGATGCGCCAACAAGTCTCATTCCCGGATTTCTCGACTGCAGATGGCGAAAATATATTAGATTTTCTAGATGCCAACTATGATAATTTTAGACGAAACTTCTTATTAAGCACGTCATCGCTAGATGATATTTGGCAGAAATTCAAAACCATTATCCTGAGTGCTACAGAAAAGTTCGTACCACTTCGGGTAAAAAACGTTGTTCACAAAATAATCTCTGGATAACAAAACAACATTGTTCGCTTGGAGCATAGGTTGAGAAGGAAACGGCGGCACCTTAAGAACGGTGAAACTATAATGAAAGGCGAGCGGAGGTTCGGAATCTTTAGAGCAGTTTTAAATCTGAAGTTCACCAAGCGAGAAGCTCTTATATGAATAATTCCCTTCTAAACTTTATGAAGACTTCTCCAGAAAAGTTTTGGCGGCACATATCTCCTTCAAAAGAAGCTCTGGCCAGCATAGCTGATAACGGTTGTGTTATAACAGACAAAAACCTGATCGCTTTATTATTCAATGAATATTTTCAGACAGTTTTTACTAGAGATGATGGCTCCCTTCCTGCTTTTCACTGTTTTGGAGCCATACCTCCTATTGCAAATACAGAAGTAAGTCAGCAAGGTCTGTTTAACTTGCTATTAAAAATTGATACAAAAAAAATCTTCGGGACCCGATGGGATACCAAACATGTTCTATACAGCGATATGCCGAATGGTGTTCCTAATATTTAGTGATAATTTTCAGACTTTCACTCAGCAAAGGAATGGTTCCGCGGGACTGGATGGAAATGTGGGAAGGTAATTCCTATTCACAAACAACTCTGAGCAACTATCGACTAATATCACTCTCCAGCACATGCTGTAAAACGTTGGAGCATATAATAGCTAAACACTTGATAGATCTTATAAAAAGCAATAGTATTCTGGGTACAAATCAGTACGCTTTTTGACAAGGTTGTTCTACAACTACGCAACTGGTTGAGGTTTCCGACGATCTTAGGAGAAATGTAGATAAAGGGGGACAAACCCATGTTGTGTTCTTAGACTTTGCAAAAACCTTTCATCGCGTCTCCCATCCGAAGTTACTAGATAAACTTAGTCGCGTTCTAAAGAATAGTCACATTGTAAATTGGTTGGAAGCCTACTTATAGGACAGAGAACAGTTTGCTTATCTTCAGGGCGAAAAAAGCAACTCATAGGAAGCGAGCAAGCCGGCCGTGTCGCGGCGGTCGCCTATTGTTCGCCGCGACCTAGCGGTAGCCGCCGCAGGAGCATCGGGGAGCAATGGCGACGAACAGCACGGCGGACAGTGTCCCCGTCGTGATTACGACGGAATTTAAGGCAGTTACGAATTCGGAAAGTTCCTTCGGTAGCCGGTGCCGCCGGCGCAGAATCGGCGGGAAGTAATAGCAACGAACAGCACAGAGGACAGTGGGCGATTACGAATCCGGAAAGCTTCTTCGGCAGCCGGTGCAGAATCATCGGGGGAAGCAATGACGATGAGCAGCACAGCGGACAGTGTTCCCGTGGTGATTACGACGGGGTTTAAGGCGTTTACGAATCCAGAAAGCTTCTTCCCTGGTGCCAATATGACGAAGGGAAAGCTCCTTCATGAATCTGGCCGCGTGTACGACGTGAAGGAGGTCCGTTTCGACGGACAATCGGATGTCACGGAGCGCCGTCTCCGCAAACAAAATTAAGCGCGCCCGCAAAAAAATTTGTTGGCGTTGAGTGGACTGCGGTAATTATATGAACCGTACGTTTATTTCTGAATCAGCTTGACAATAACTGGGCGATTTTTTCGCGCCGTTCCGCGATTCCCACTACTATCTTCCTGTAGGTTGATGGAAACATCCAAGGGTAGGCTTAGGTGGGCGACCGCTTCTCGATTCCGGCGAAGTATTTGCTGCATACTTTAGAGTTTGCCGTCGGTGTCGATGCTGTTCCATCGTCGCTAGAATAGAAAAAAGTTAATTGTAATATTCGTCAGCAGCTTAAACGAAGCGCGAACTGGAAGGTAAGAAACGCCACTAACCTGTATGGATGCACAAGTCGCACCCAGGTCGCGCAGTACTCCGCCTCGTACGGCTTCGAAGGGACGATGTGGTACTTCGTGCCGTGCGCGATCTTGCACGTACTGTTGCAGTCGACCACGCAGCAATTGTTGCGGCTTTCTTGGTGCGGAATAGCCGTCTCATAAATTACAGCGCTAACCCGACACAACACACAACCAACGCAGCGGCTGGTAGAAGCTCCCCGATGCAACTGACCCGTTTGCCGCTAGGGGCGCCCTGGTCGGGGCTTGAATTAGATCCGCACGGTTCCTATTGCCACTGCCATCCGGTGTTTCGAAAGGCTCTGTGCTGGGACCTCTCCTTTTTATTCCGTATATGAATGACATGAGTGACGAATTCGATCCCGCAATAACTTTGAAGCACTTTGCACGCGACATTATAATATAGTGTAATATTTCTTCTGTTCATGATCAAGATAACTTAAATAGGCATTTGAGTAAAATAGATAAATGGTGTGCTGGCTGGCAGATGGAACTGAATATTAGAAAGACTGTTTGCATGAATGTAACGCCCAAAAAACAAATCTTGGAATTTTTAAGTATACTATTAAAGGTCCTTGCGTTGAATAAAGTTACCGAGCATAAATATATCGGCGTGCTTCTCAGCTCATACATAAGCTGTAACTCCCAAATCAAGGATGTATCCAGAACAATTTTTTTTTCAAAAACTGCGGATGTTTAGAAGGAAGTTTGAGTATGCGAGCCCAGAAGTGAAATTAATGGCTTTTAAGTGCTCGGTGTTGCCAACGATTGATTAGGCGAGCCCTGGGTGGGAGCTATTTACCACTAGAACTATTTTTATTTTAGAAAAACTTCAAAACAAAGCAGTGCGCTTTGTATACACAAGTTACCAATCAAGTGACTCCATCACCGCACTCAAGTCCCGAGTAAACTTAAATAGCATTCAAACCAGGTTGGTGATAAACCGGATGATACTCTTTTTTCAGATCCTGAAGGGATGTTATAGGTAGACATTTCTGACTATATAACGAAACTCAAGCATATGCTCCAAAGAACAAAACACAATCGCTCTATCCAACCGTATTGGTGCTCAGCAGATCGTTTTATGTACTCATTTTTCGTTCGATGTATTGATGACTGGAGCAAGCTACCGTACTGTGTTGTTAATTCGAAAGATGTCGTGACGTTCACCAAACAACTCGATATTTCCTATGCCTGAAAATAATACTCTTGTTGCGTTTTGTATTCAATTTTGTACCACTCCTGCCCTGGCCTAACGGCTGGCACGAACAATAAATAAAATAAAATACACAGCACTGAATCTCAACTGAATTTTTATTCGTCGTGACCCCACTATAAGTACTTGTTGGGTCAAGACTCAAGACCATAAAAAAAGATTAAACAGTCATGCATCAACACTACAAAACCACCGTATCGCACGCGCGCATTTTACACTAGTGACGAGTAAGACATTCTATTTCCCTGTTAGATAGGGCAATATACAAGCGGCTGACACACTGGGCACCTAATCTATAGATATCTCCAGCGCCTTGATTATTCCACGGGTTGGTTGGTCGTAATGGCGTTTCACGATTTTACATTGCTGGAAATCTCGATGACAGCCACAATCTCGGCAATGAATGCCAAGACGTCCAGATACCGCGGAGGTCACATTACAGGCGTGTTTCCTTAATCTTTCAATGAGGCAGCGGCCAGTCTGGCCTAGATAACACCGCCCACGGGACAAAGGGATCGAATGCACAGCCCACGGCGCAAGTGACAAAACAATTTCGATGCTTAGTCACACAGCCCTTGGCCTCCCTGTATTAACCTTTTTAAAAATAAAAATGTCACACCAACTAGCTGAAGCTTCAACCTTAGCTAGTTAGTTAAAAAAATCATATTTGGTACGCTATTGAGACTGAAACTTCGTTCTCCCTAGTTTTTCCCAGTCTTCCCCGCCATCCAAACGTGACGCCGCCACCAACGAGATGCAAGGTGTGCGCAGGCAATCAGGCAGAGGTGGCAGTAATGAAATTATTGTAATTGAATTTGAGTAATTACATTACTTTTTACAGTAATGTGTGATGCATCACATTACCTTTTGATGCAGGTAACTAAATAATGTAATGAATTACCCCACCGGCGGTAATTGTAATTATATTCGTAATTTCTTTTTCGATATTTCAGGTATGTCTTTTTTTATTTGCCCGGAAATGAACAAAAAAGAAAGCAGTTCTTGCATTTGCAAAAAAAATAAAGCTTCTTTAAAAAATAACGAAAGAGAAACGACAAATGCGGTTTCCGTTTCTGGCCGTTGACTCGTGCAAGGTCGGACTAGGTGCCTTTATGTGCGCGTTGCTTGAAGGCACTCTATAGGTCGGACTAGCGGGTCGTGCCACCTAAATCCTGATGGGTTTGCGTTGCTGTGACCAAGAGTAGGCTTCACCAAACATGGCTTTTGTCCCCCCTCGAAGATTACCTTGCCCCGAATTTCACACAAAGAACCCGTACGAAAACGTCCGATATGGCCCTGATATATTTTATATACGGCCATATATGATAATATAAGGAGTCAGGTATGGCCATATCCCGCAGTATATGGGAGCAGATACGGTCAGATATCGCCATATAAGTGGGCAGATACTGCCAGAGGTGGCCATATAAGTGCGTAAATATGGCCATATATCGCCATATACGCGTGCAAATATAGCCCCTGATGATGATATATGGGCCCGTTTCGATCGTGCAAGCAATAAGTCATATGTACTCGCCAAGACACTTGTTGATTTATCTATATTGCATGAGTCTCGTGTAACTGGTTAACTATTGTTAACATCCTTAAAGTGAAGTTATTCCAGGTATTTGGACCAATTAATCAATCGCGCATTTTGAAGATTGAAAGACAAATGAAATTTGGTTGTACGTTTGACATGTGACAATATGACGAAGTGCATAAGATCGGAAAGTGAGTTAATCAAATAATGGATTTTAAATCGCAGCTCTTCACAGCACCCGTTTCCGAGTTAAGCAATGTCGGCGTCACCATCGGTGTAACCGCTCCGCTAAATTTAGCGAGAAATTGAATCGGTACGTATGTCACGTGACGTCAATTTTCCCGCTAAATCTAGCAGTGAAACTAATTTTCTTAATGTTTCCACGCTAAATTGAGCGGGGAAACACGAACCGTTTGAAGATGCAAGACGCTACTTGGTCGTCCCGAATCCTTTTCCCTTCAAACGGCTGCGAAGCCGTTGCGCCCGGAGTACCCTACACAGCATCTTTCGAAAACCGTTCGCGCATCATCGCAACATTCCGTTTGCGATGGTGCGCAGTCGGTATTTCGGAAAAACGTGAACCCACAACATAGACAGACCCAACTTCCAAGGTCAGTCGGTTCGGGAGGACATGTTGTTCCGCCTTATCTGTCTTTGGTTTTGCCCACTGGCTTGGTGTGGGGTTGACGGTTGTTACTTTGCAAATGCAGAGCAGAGTGCTTTCTTCCTTTTTGTTTAGCTCCTCCTTTAAAGTATATGAAAGAGCAATTTGAAAGTTATTGCATTACTTTTATGCAGTAATTTGTAATTGTAATTCATTACTTTCGTGAAGTGTTAATTTGAAATGTAATTTAACTACCTTTCCGTCGTTTTTAGAAATGTAATAAGTAATGTAATTTAATTACAATAAATGAGTAATTTGGCTACCTCTGCAATCAGTGATGCGCTCGCCTTGCTCGCGTCTAGCTGCGAGCAAACGGAGGCGTTCCTGCTATCTGAACCTGATAACAAGCTCTACTTGCACGAAGTAAGGCCTTGGATGTGCTGAACTATAAAAAAAAAGAGAAAAAAAATTGTGATTTCCACAAAACCGTTTTTGCAACGGTTTTCTCGAAATCTCGGCTAGCTACTTCCGTAAAATCCCTGGCGTAAATTCGTTCTTCTTTTACCACGAGCATGCAATTGCGCTGGCAAGAAAAGAAAACGTCAAAGAATCACGCAATATATTTTTTTTTACAAATTATTTTAGCGTTATAGGGAACGCTCAGAATGTGGGTACAGACAGGTATACCGCGTGCGGCACCTGTATCCACATTCCGAGCCACATTCGAAAACAAAAAAACTTGCCATTTGCTTTACATTTTCTTCGGAAAAGTTAATGACTCAGACGTACGTGTAACATATCTAGTAGCATGCATGCGCTTTTTGGTACGTCCTAGGGTAATTTAGCAAAACATCTATAAACCACTCGAGACAAGCGCGCTATGTAACTTTTTTTTTCTGCAATAGAATAAAATTAGGACGTTTTAACTACACTTCTGCGAGAGAAAATTGCAGGCACACAATTTGGCGAATATAAGGCAAAGGCTCTATCGTACATTATTGGATCTCAACACTATATACTCCATGAGACTCTGTAATACCTGCAGACACGGATAACGGTGTGTCGAGAGTCACGTCTAGACTCAAACTTGAACTTCGTTTAGACGATTCACTTCTCGCTGTCAACCGATCGGCCGCGTGATTAGAAGAACCCCGAGAGTAGTCCGAGCTTAATGCGATAACTTCCGCTCTCCGAAGCTGATGACTATATCACCCTACGTTTCCATGCAAAAAAAATAAAAACGGTTGCAATTGTTATAACAACAAACGCGACTGTTTGGACGGCGGTCACAGTGGTACGGTCACTCGATTAACGCTTTGCTAAGTAGCGAAAGCGACTGATGTGCCGACACGCTCTCCCATTCCCGCGTTTGCGTTTCGTTTCCGGTTTCGAACAGACATATGGCGGATTTGGCTTGACCTCACTCTCGAGTAACAGTTTCGTACCCTGGTGTTCTAAAAGTTACCTGCGTCCAGCGTTGTTCTATCTGGATTGTCACGTGACACGACCAGCCGGAGTAACTCGGCAGATTTCCAACACTGCCATGGTGGGCGAGTCTGGAAAAACATGGCGGACCGCGCAAGCAGACGACAGGAGCGAGGGGAGCAGGACTTGTCACTACCTTCCATAGCGTTATCATAGGGACGTTAGTGATACAGAGGCAGAGACGGCTTTTCTCCGCAATTGTCACTCAAGGTGTTCCAACTGCAGGACAACCAACTCTCAGAACGCGGCTTGAAAGTATTCCGAGCACATGCGAGAAGGTTTCATGTGACACTAGTGTCTCGGCGCATTGCTTGCGCAAAAGCACCTTGCAGTGGCTCACCGCCATTGCAGCCAAACAAAAAACTTTTTTTTTACGAAAACAAAAATAAAGAAAGAAAATGAACTTTTTTTTTTTTACAGTGTTTGTGCCGGAGTACGATCTCCTTAGAAGTTTCGATGTTTTTCCTTTGCTCGCAGCATTGGCGCGAAATGGTAAGGGATAATGATAAAGTTATAAGTATATTGCAACCGACAGACACTAATTATCTCATCATTTTTTATCCTTAAAGTTAGTAAGGATTTTTTTCACTCTGCACATTTTTTGCTTTGGCGGGAATATGCACGCGGTATAAAAGTCAAATACGCATACGCCACGTGGGGCCAGATCCAGATAAGTGAACTGGAAGCGCCTGTCACAAATTTCTGGCCATGTTCAACCCATTCTCATTTTGATCGTTTGACCCACCCCAAAACAACCACACCGTGTTTTTTTTTTCATTATTATTTTTATTTTGGTTTATTTGTAGTTGGTTCCGTTCGCCCTGTCCGAATGACCCGAGGTACATTTTCATCCTTGGGTTAAGGTTCGTTCGGGGTCGAAGTGTGGCATACGCAATGGACTGCCACATTCAGTCCATTTGGAGGAAAACAGACTATAGAGTGGAGTCGAGGGAGAAACTACCCCGAGTGCATGCCGCGTACCGGGGGCCAAAAAGAGGGCGATATATATAGAAGCCGCGTTTTGACGCAAGGGAGCGCAGTTGGCTCTTTTATCCCCCGGCACCCGCTTCCTTACGACCCGAGCGCGTATACTGACCTTCGCCGCATGCTTCGGAGCATGACGCGTACACATTCCAGGAACCAAACCCAGGGACCAAAGCACGTGCGCGTGTGTATGTTAGAGCGCGCGCGACCCAGACAGTGCAAAACTTACTTTTTTAAAAGTAATTAAATTACATTAGTAATAACTTTTCCTGAAAACTGCAAAAATATAATTAAATTACATAACAAATTTCCGCGGACTAAAAATAAAAACACTACATTTACTTTTTTTCAAAAGTAATGCAATTACTTTGACATTACTTTTAAATACCCTTTGGGCAATGATTCGTGCTAATTTTAGTTACAGTATGTGTACCGAGACTCGTATTTTTCTGAGTTACACCGCAGAAGATTTCGGGGGAGGGGGGGGGCGGGCCCCATGGGCCCCCCCTGGCTACGTGCCTGCCGAACAACGGTTTTGCTGGCGCACACGACAGAAGTGTAAAAGGGATGCCGAACCGATATTTGGATTTCGCAAAATAAGGCCGCAGAAGCGTTCAACCGGAGAATCGCTAGGAACTCCAATACATCTCTCGTACATCGATATCTCAAACAAACGGCCGTATTTTTTAAATATTTTTTTTAAAGACGGGCGGGATGAAGAGGAGGGGAGTCTTAAGTCACGATTTTCTTCAAACAGTTGAGAATGAGGGGACACGGCCTTGTTTCTCTTTTCCTCGCTTCGGTTCATCTGCTCCAGGGGACAAAGCGAGAAGGAGAGGGAATGAAAATCGCGACGTCACATATGTCTCGTCGGCCTCGTCGGCCGGCGTTTATTCACGGCACTTCTTTTTCGCAAAAAATACGGGCGTCCGTTAGAGATCTGGCTGTATATATGACTGGTGCTTTAGGGTTTTGCAGCGGCCAGCTCCAGCCGGGAGCTCCAAATTTCGGTTCAGCATCTCTTCAAACGTGACGACGTAGCTTCTTCTTTAGAGGATACTCAAAATTCACCGCGGTTTCGCTGTTCATTCAACGGCGAAGGTCCCCAGTTAAAGGGCGATGCGTTTCCGACTTCCTGATTTCGAAGTTATATTCCGCGTCTGTGAGTTAAGTTCCCCTTCTGACGCAAGGAAGGAATCTCTCCCAAGGGTCGACGCATTCCCAGTTATTCTCCAAACGCTCAATGAGATGCTCATTCGCTCTTTCCACCTCAACGTGAAGGCGAAGCAGATCCACCTCTCCCCGACGCGCCCCAAAATGTCGAGGAAGAAAACAAGTGGAAAGGATGTGACTACCGACTAAATCGCGTCTCGCAATGTCAAGATTGCTCTTTTTTTGTTTTTTTGCGTAAATATAATTTTTTGGCACGCGTGTCCCAACGAAACTGTCTAAAAATATATTATTTTCTTTCAGGTTACGCGCGAAACGTTCCGGGGCCTTGACGAGGCGTTTGAGATTAACTATTCATTCCTGTCGTTATATTGTTCAGAATGGTCGAAGCTCACGTCTTGTACTCGCTTGACGAAAGAGCGAAAAGGCTGGGGACCTGATTGAATATCTGTCCCGTCATCTCGGGTTTTAACATGTGCTGACCTCACTGCATGGTGATGTGCCCTTTGCCTTGTAGCCTGTAGGCCGTTCATCCCTAAGCTGACAGTGAGGTGGAAGCTGCCTACTCGTTGGAAAAGTCACACGACTATCTTTCGCCAGGTAACCAGGCTCTCGTTCGTTCATACCCATGCGCCGAGAAGGGATCGGGTCAGGTGATGAAAGGAAGGTGATTGATTGGTCCTGGTCAGCTCGTAGTCTCCACCGCACTGTCAGCTTAGGGATGAACGAAGCACGATATCGTCATGATGACGTTACGCCATGAATCCGTCTCGCCTGGAGTTCGTGAGCTGTGGGATTCCAGCGATGCCTTAATTAACAAGAAAACTTTTGTCCTTTGCCAGGCACGTATCCAGGGGGTGGCCCATGGGGCCCGGGCCCCCCCCCCCCCCGAAATCTTCAATTTTGCTGGTACCTCCTCTCCCCCTCCCCCTCATACAACATTTTGTGATAGGCGGCCCCCCCCTCCCCCCCCCCGAAACAAAATCCTGGCTACGTGCCTGTCCTTGGCCATTTCAGGCCCCCTTTAGTGCTCTAGTACATCTGTTGAGTTCTTCGTACGAGGCTTTGCGCTCATATGGCACTCCTTTATTTGCTCCGATGTCTCTTCCACATTTCACCCTGCAAAATATTTTTTTTTCTTAAAGCTTGCAAGCGAATTTTATTTGGGACAAAAGTAATGTCAGAATGAGTAATTTTCTCGAAATTACTGCCTGAATGCAATTCATTATATTCCTAAACTACCAGCACAAAAAAAGTGTTTCATTGCGTTATTCATTACTACAAAAAGTAATTTAATTACTGTAATTTTATTACAGCAATGTGATTACTGCCATCCTCTGACGTGCGTATAAAGGAGCAGGAGGAAGAGAGGGGGCTTGAAGAAGCTTCTTCGGTGTTACGCGGTGACCAAGCCCTAACGGCGACATCTTCGGCCACATTTGATGTTTGTTTTCTTGAAGGATGAAACGAGAAGTAGGTAACGAGAACGTGTCGATTGCGACGGGTCCAACCGAGCAGGACGTTCTTGAGAGTGGTCCTTTCGAGACGAGAAAATGAGAAAGTCGAAACGACACCGGGCCTGAGCAGCAGCACCGAAGCCTGAACGCCATAACGTCGAAATTGAGGGAAAGACGCGGCTCAGGACGCGACTTTGGAAGTCGCGACTGGGTCCACCCAAAGGAGGTCGAAACCCGTTGGGGGAAAAGGCGAAGGGGGCGGTGCGGGGGGGGGGGGGGCAGGTCGAACTCGCGAAGCCGAGGACACTCTCGGGGCAGACGCCGTCGGACGTGCCTCCTAAAAACCCCTCGACACTAGGAGCAGGGTCGCCTGGGGTAGGTCAGATTTTAACGCCGGGTCGTCCTTTCGCTTCGACACGTATACCCACAGACGCCGCACGGCTGGAGAGACGGACTGACACAATTTGCGAGGGGGTCCTCCGCCTCCTGGGTAAAGACCACCCTGACAGCAGGTGCGGCCATGCCGCGACAGCTCCCGGATGACCGGACGACGGTAAAGTGAACTTTAACGACGGGGACCACGTGTGAAAGAAATACCGAAGTCAACAACCATGGCTCCAGCCGGTGGCCCAAGCACGAAAGCGGGAAAAGCAGTTAGGCCTAGCGCGCCCGCTTCCCGCGCCACGCGTGAAGCACGTGCCGCGGACGCGAGCGCTCGAGTTCCCCGCTGTAGAGTTTCGGTCAGCTCAAAGCGCGCCGTTGTCTCAAGGTCTTCACCGGACAGTTGCCTAATCGCCGGTCTGCCCTTAGCGGCGACCGCAGACCGCAACCGTTGTCGAACCGAGGTGTTTTCAGTGCGAGCTCTGGCGCGTGCCTCGATGGAGTCACGTTTAGCCGGCAGTCCTCCCGCAAGACGGGCAGCAAAATGCCTCCTCCGAAGGAACACCGGCCAACCTCGCGACGCGTCGACGTTGCCGCACATCCCGAGCGTCGACCCCGAGGTGCGGCATCGTCGTCGACTCCCCGAACACGGGTCCAGAGCACCGAACGCGGCGCCGCGTGTCCAAAACAGGCGCGCCACGCACGATCAATGGCCGCCGCTCGCGAACGGTTTTCCGCGGATCGGGTCTTCCCGGCCCTCCCAGAGCCGGGGCGACCTCGTACGTGTCTCCGTACGCGTCGCGGGACCCCGACGCGACCTCAGGCACCGTCGCCCGAGCGACCGCCGAGCGCCGAAGCGAGCCATCGCGAAAAAGGAGCAGCCGCCGCCGACGCGAGCGAGCGAGCGCCGCGCCGTCCCCGCCGCCATTTTGGAACGGCGCGCCGCCGCCAAAAACAAGCTCGTCGACAGGACCTCCAGAAATCGCTCGTAACTCCGCGGCGTCGCGTCGCAGCGACGTGCCGTTTGTGGCAGCATCCGCGCCACGAGTCCGGGCACCTGCACTCACCGTTGGAAGAGGCGAAGGAGCTCCGGAAGCGGTTCAAAACGGTGGTCATATGCGGAGCCAGATGACGGCGAGTCGCTCCACGCGGCGCCTTCGCGGTGCGGGAGCCGAGCCGTCGGGGAGGAAGCCGCCGCACTGCCGCCGTCTGCTCTGCGTAGCAGCAGGGAGAGCCTGCGGAGCGGGCGGCGGAGGGGAGCACAGTGCGGCTCTCTGATTGGTTGGGAAGGGTCACGTGACACCTCCCCAGATTGCTTTTGTTGGCGCCTTCCAACCAATGGGAGCGCGGCAGGCCTGGCTGTCCCCGCTGAGCGGATGCTAATGGCTGACGCCGCGCTGCTCCGGTGGAGAGGGAGCGAGGTCGCCCGCGGAACCTCGCTTAGTTGTTTATTTATATATTCGCGACCGGAACGAGGACGCGGTGGAGTTAATTAGCTCCGCGCCGCCGCCGCCGAACGCGCAATTACGCCGTCTCCGGTCGGTGGGGTGCGCGGCAGCGCGACGCCGCATTGTCGGGCGGCCGCTGACCCGGTCGCCGATGACGGATTGAGCGCGCCTTTGTTCTTTCGCTCTTTAGTAGCGCGCACGAACGACGGTCGTCGAAGGCTTTTTAACCTATCGTTCCAAGCTTGGCTAGAGAATGTGATACCCTATTTACGAGGGCGCGGCAGGTAATTCTGACTGAGATCAGAATCAACCGTGGCTACGCTGCCTGACAGGAATCCTAAACATCAGTTACGCTAAAGGGTACAGTTAGCAGTATACTCCCAGTCCCAACTGTAGCCTCTAGTTTCCAGGAAACCCTGGACCGTACTTACGTCTGACCTTAGACACACTTAAGTGCGAATAAAGGTTACCTGGGGACTAGTGTACAAAAGAAACCCCAGCCACGGTGCCCAGACCGAGTCGAATTTGAACTGGTGTGTTTCGCCTCCTATCCCTCTAAACGTCAAAAGCGTTCCCGATGTAGAAACAAATGGCGTTTTTGTACACGGTGCATGGGCGACACGCGGCATGGCAACGCCGCTCGTGCCGGATTGGCGAAGAGGACGACGCCGTGTGGTCAGGCGATAGCAACGCGCGGTTCCTGCGGCAGTCGTTGCGCGCGTATCACTGAAGCGCATTTCAATCTACCCCACCCCCTTCACGCGGCTTCGCGGCTTTGTTGCGCGTGTTTTAATGGGGCGCGTTTTAGCCTACCGTCATTCACGCGTCTTCGCGGCTATGTTGCGCGTGTATCACTGGGTCACGTTTTAACCTACCCCTTCCCTTACGCGGCTTCGCGGTTATGTTGCGCGGGTATCACTGGGGCGAATTTTGACCTACCCCCTATTCACGCGGCTTCGCGGCTATGTGGCGCGTGTATCATTCGGGCGCGTTTTAACACACCTCCTATTCACGTGGCTTCGCGGCTATGTTGCGCATGTATCACTGGGGCGCGTTTTAACCTACCCCCTTCCTTCACGCGGCTTCGCGGTTATGTTGCGGGGTATCACTGGGGCGCATTTTAACCTACCCCCTACTCACGCGGCTTCGCGGCAATGTTGCGTATGTATCACTCGGGCGCGTTTTAACCTACCCCCTTCCTTCACGCGGCTTCGCGGCTGTTGCGTGCGTATCACTGGGGCGCATTTTAACCTACCCCCATTCACGCGGCTTCGCGGCTATGTTGCGCGTGTATCACTGTGGCGCGTTTTAACATACACCCCTTCCTTCAAGTTGCTTCGCGGCTGTATTGCGCTTGTATCACTGGGGCGCATTTAGCCTACCCCGTATTCATGCCGCTTCGCGGCTATGTTGCACTTGTATCATTGGGGCGCGTTTTAACCTGCCCCCTTCCTTCACGCGGCTTCGTGGCTATGTTGCACGTGTATCACTGGGGCGCATTTTAACCTACCCTCTATTCACGCGGCTTCGCGGCTATGTTGCGCGTGTATCACTGGGGCGCGTTTTAACCTACCGCCCTTCCTTCATGCAGAGTTCGAGGTAAAGGGAGTTGGATAAACTGTCACACATGAATTCAAGCAATACCATTTGCATCCACCACGAGCGGCACCCTCCAATCATACCACCGTACGGAGAAAAAATCTGTATAGACGCTTTACACACGCGCCAGATTAAGCCGCCATAGCCGCCCTTTTCTTGTCTTACCGAGATGCCGAGCCACTGAAGCGGGCGTTGACAAGTCTCCACAACGGCCTATGCTGGGAGGAAGGACACAGTAACACTTAAAATGGCAATAACCTGTCCTGCTGTGGAAATGATGAAGTCAAGCGTACTGAATAAGAGGAAACAAAAACTGAAGGTCGGTTATAGCGGCGCCCATGCACAGCTGCTGTAAAGCGTCTATATATCTGTATGTGCATTTCGGGATACTCGTTTTCCATATTTTCTGAAGTATCTGAGGGATATCCCGTTGCCTAAAATCAAAATATATCTCGGTATCTATAGCTTGGACTTAAGATATATGTATCTAAGTACTTGTATTCGGAATACTTTCGGAGTTCCTCTGGTCAGGCCTGGGGAAAAGTCACTGTTAACCGCTTCTTGGCAATCTACCCTTCACCGAACGCTGGTAACAGCGACACCCGAAGGATGGCGCCACGTTTCTTTGCGCACTTTGGAACTATTTCCTTTGATGTGTTGTAGCAGGTTTCTCTCTTTCTCTCTTACCGCCGCTGTGGGAGTTTTGACTCAAGCTGGGCGTTCACTCTCTCTCTCTCTCTCTCTCTCTCTACTTTTCTTTCTTTTTTGCCTCATTCTTTTCTTTTTCTTTTTTTAGAGTGGAAGGTGCTTGCTTTCCTCTCCCAACGACGGCGGTCCCCGCGCTGTCTACGTGAGCCGGACAAATATAGCTCGACGCGCTCGGCGCTGATGCAGTGGCGGCACCCTGCGGCGGACGTAGAAACAGCTTTCAGGAGACCGGAGTGGCCGACGAGGAAGTAGTTTTCGGTTGGTAGCAAACACATGTTTCGTTTTCTGGCGTTTCGTTTGCAGGTACACTGTTAGCAAAAATAATACGCTCAGACGTGTAAACCGTTGTCCCATAGAGGACACGTCGAAACGTGTTCGTTTTCACGCAGCCATGTGTGTTATTCGTCTACACGTGAGGTGCCGTGTAAACTTAACACGATGCACCGTGTCTGCCTTCCTCAACACACGTTTTAGCGTGTTGCTTATAAAACATGGCGGCCAGCAACCGAGAGCAGGCGAGAAACGAGCCCAGCGGGCCGCGCTCCTTTCCCGCCGAATTGAGAGCACACAAGACGCGTCTGTTCTCGTTCGATGTCTTTTATAGACAGTAAACAGTCTCCCAGCGTGCAAAGGTAAACGTGCAAAGGTACGTACGTGCGTCGGCGGCGTCAATACCTACGACGGAGCCGCTAGACAAAAGAAGCAACGAATGCCGAACTTACATGGACAAATAACTCACTATTTGGAATTGAGCGGTAACTTACGCCACCTAGCGAGATTTTTAGCAGCCTATAAAATAAAAAGTCAGCTTAGACGCTGCGAACGATCACGAGTAGACACCAACCCACATACATCATGGACAACATGAGTAGCACGTATCACACAACACTGACATAAATGGAAATGATCCTTGTGCAAAGCATTTTTCATATATTCTTGTGAAGGACATCCGCCCAACACGTCACTTCCGCTGATTGCAGTACGGGAGCAGACGCCTTCACTTTTGGGGCGTTTTGATGCAGTTTCTTGTCGTATGTCGTGACGGTGTTGAGTGGAGCAGTGGGGCTCAGGAGTTTGGGACCGCTGTTATTCGCAATCACTGGTGTGGCGCTGATGCGTCTTTTTTTTTTTTTTACACCGCCATTACGCCGATCCTTTAAGATTCACGGGCCCGTAACACTGCATTATGCTGAATCGCAAGCTCCTTCTCTGTTGACGTCGTTTTCCTGGTACCACTCGTGGATACTGCAAGCGTTTAAACAGTGCGCACCGTCTCGCCTACATCCCCGGTGACGTACTCGACCTGTTGAAACATATTTCTTCCGTAATTTCGGAGTACGCAAGGCAGGTATCTCGTTGCTCTGGTTTCGGTTATAAAAGCAAGGCAAAACGCTCGTCAGTACACGTTGGACATCTTCCACACTTTGACTCCGGATAACTGGATGAACGAGGATTTACATTTACTTTAAAGGTCACTCTCGCCGCTTCCTCACCGTTGAGCAGCGGGAGCAGATGGCGAGAAGCCGCGGATGAAAGGCTTGAGCATCAACAGCCCAAGTGCACTCGGTGCCGATGCGGGCGATACGGGTTTCTGTCAACCGGTAGGCTAGCACAAACCGTGACCGTTCTGCAGCTCTTCGTCATGACACGGTGTTGCAGAAAGCAGTGTAAAATACAACTACACGGACCACCGAAGCAAACGCACTGTTATCGTAAATCTTGGCTTGTGATTGCGCCTTTGTAGATAATCCTATTCGTTTTGCAGGAGAGGCGCGAATGACGGGCGTAACCAAATCGCTTGCATAACCCATCCGCATGGGTGGTTCTCATTTGAACCCGTTCGCATTTCTACCTTCTCGTTTTCACCTTCTCATTTCAACCCAGCGCAAAACAACTTTCGCTTTTCTCCCTTTCTCACTTAAACCGTTCTCAAAACAAACTTTCGCGTTTTGACCATTCTCAAAACGACTTTTCTCATTTTAACCCTTCTCCTTTCAAACTTTCTCAAAACATACTTTCTGGTTTTGACCATTCTCAAAAAGACTTTTCTTCTCATTTTAAACTTTCTCATTTCAAAGTTACTAAAAATATACTTTCTGGTTTTGACCATTCTCAAAACTACTTTTCTCATTTTAACCGTGTAATGATCAGGCTAGGGAAAAGCAATAATTTCAGCATACACTCACGGGAAACCAAAATAAAAGAACCAATGACATTATGAAGTCCAGGCACCTGAAGTTTTATTACGCCTTGAGATGCTTCTTGGAGAATGACATCTAAAATGCATGCCAAACCACGGCATGACGGATGACAGATAGGCAAATATACAATGATCATAGATCTATACGACCACTCCGACATAGGTTGTAAATAATTCAATATCCTCACATGGCATGCCAGATGAGCATAATTTGCATCCGATGATTCATGACTGAAATGAAGAAAAAGATCTGTGCACGGTAAGAAAGCTCTCAAGCCACGCAACATCGCACCCACACATTTCGAAAAAAAAAAAGAAAAAAAAACACCGCCTTGCCAATGGCAGGATCTCCCTTTCTGACTTTCTAAGAAAGGCGAAGGCATTCTCTGGCCTTTGAATGGTCCGTGTTTTGTTGCTGTGGTCATCTTAAATAGTTTAACCAATTACCACTTCCTGCGTTGATAATGCTTGCGGGAACAAAGTTCCAGAATTAAGCTTTACCGAGCATGGGATCGCATTCAGGTGCGATGACTGATTCTGCGGAAAAAAATGTTTTGTACTATGCGTCTTGAGAAGAGCCGTTCAGCGGCCTAACGATTAGCCATACGGTTTGAATGTCATAATGCTTTGCGAATCACTTGTAACGTGACGGCGTGGAAAACAAAATATTTATGTGAGAGATATTTATATGGCAATGGATACTATGCAGAAGGATTAAAATGATCCATGTGGAAGGTGGGCACAGGATCGCCGGCCGCTCCCTGCTGGTGGCGCTCTTGAGTGGTGGCGGCGGCGTTTCGTGAGCGACGATGTGCACAGTTGGGCGAGAGACCCGCCGCGGCTGCTGCTTTGTGATGCTGCCGGTGCGGGCGGTAAGCGATCGCCAGTTAGCCTTGGTGTGGAACATGACATTAAAGGGGGTGCAATGATTTCCGGACTTCGGTCAAAGATTTGTGGAAGTTGCCCTCTGACACTTCTGAAGTAGAGAACAGAAAACCGATTTCGCCTGCGTGTCCTAGTTGTTGCGTAAAAAAAAAAAGATAAGTATTGTCATTTCGGGCACCCCTCAACTCACTCCCAGTCTTCAGGGTCACACCTGGCCGCACTCCCAGTGACGTCATTCGGAGTGCCGTGTAGCTTCCCGTGTGCTATCTCGGAGGACGCTTCCTCTCCCTCTCTCCGCTGATATTAGCAGGGCGTTATGCTGCAGCTTAGAGCCGAGCGAGGTCACGTAATCTTTTCACCGTAGTTCCTTCGGCTGCCACTTGGGGCTGCAGGCGGGCGAAAAAGCTCGACTTTTGCTTTGCGATTGTGCAGCGGAATCGCGACATTCTTAATGAAGGAGATGTTTTCTCTATCCCTCGGGACACGATAAATAATGTAAAAATGGCGAGATGCCAATTTTTTTAATCACAAAATCGTTGCACCGCCCCTTTAGAGTGTTCGCGTCGGTGCACACTGGCACAGGTAGACCACGAAAATGGATCGACACACATGTTTGAATTGTAATATTATGTACAATGGCGACTCTGGCGGGATTTTTGTTTGTTTCTGTACTTGTTTTGTTTTAGATCTGGTTATTTTTTTACCAAATAACAATTGTCATGGAGTAGCCGGCACTGTTATTAACAGTGCCAACATTTGCTTACTTTTCATTAACACAGAAAGAAAGAGACTGGTTGAACTTCGAAGAGCGCTCTTAAAGGAGAGAACTACCCGCACGTTGCCAAACCTTATGTTGAAACGATACAGGATTGAAACGCCAAAGAACCTGTTTGAGACGGAGTTTAATTAAACAATAAGGGTTTAAATGAAAGCGGTTCAACCGAGAAGACGCATAATGAAAAGGTTAAAAACAAAAAAGCGTTAAGCGATTGGTTTGAAATACGGTGTTCAAATGAGAACGGGTTCAAATAAGAAAGAGGTCGAAACGCGAAAGGTTAAAACGTAAAGGGCGTTTCGAGAACAGGTTCAAACGAGAAGAGTTCAAGTGAGAATGGGTTCAAATGAAACAGGTATAAATGAGAAAAGGTTGAAACAGGAAGGTTAAAACGCGAACGGCGTTTTGCAGATAAGTTCAAACGAGGAGTTCAATCAGAATGGGTTGTTTTGAGATACCCATCCGCATACCTCGCAAAAGCATTTACCGTCACCTTGCGAAAAGCGCACCAATCCTGACTTCCCCTGCCTTTTACCTGCTAGAGCAGTTTGTACCTGTAGTAGGTATGCCTACTGAAAGTGAAACTAGAAACTATAGGGGCAGTGCCAGAGAAAAAGAGACAAAGTTGAAGCTTGCCCGCTCTCGACTTCCCAACTCTCAAGTGATTGTCACCACCATGTGCACCTTTTCACAAAATAAAAAAGAAAAGCACTATGTTCACTACGTAAAAAATGGTCTCAGTTCATGCATCTGTATGGGCGGAGTAGGAAATCTGCCTAATTTGACTACACCGCATGATGTACTGTAAACCCACACGAGATTTACAGAAGAAATATCGTAGTGACTTAAGTTTCTGAAACTCTGCATAGCGGTCGTTTGCAGGACCGGATCCTCTACTCGAGCAGTGTACGTCGCTGTGCAAACACGTCGCTGTGAAACGCAGTCCAATAAACTGTCAAAACGGCAGATTTAGGAGAAACAATCCGGAGTCGACAATTAAAACGACGTATTTTTATTTGAAAACTACCCGCAGCTTTGCACCGTATCCGTCAGGATACTTACATTTGAAACGGAACTAAGGAAGATTTACTTTTAAAAACACTCGCCCTGCGTCACTCCCGGACCAGCTGGACCGGATCAGCTGACGGCAGCCAGCAACCAGTTTGCGCTCCGGGTTTCCCCACAGCACCTGCCGCACCACGAACGTTTCAGCTGTACACATCGCCGTGTTGCACCAAACAGAACGAGATCGCCGAAGTCAACGCAGCGTTGTCAGCAGACCTTGGCTTGTGGTTGCGCACTCGTTGACCCCTGTGACTCCTTCGCTTTCCAGCGCGTGATAACAGACAATGCTTTCCGTCACCCGGGAACATCACGAACCGCTTCTCCGGTCATATTCGCTACGTAATGTCGCAAATCGAGGCTTCCCCCATTCCCGTCAAACCAAAACAATACCGGCGCCATGTTAAACTGTGCGTTACTGCGAGGATTTTCCGACTTAGCGCACCGGGGAAAATCGCTTCACCTCCCCACTTCCATGATGCTGAAACTACCTACAGACTCAACCGGTCTTCCGCAGCGCTTCCAGAGCAACGCATCAACACTGAAGCGGCGGACTTCGGAGCAGCCTGGGTCTGGATCCTTCAGGCAAAGACACCTTGAGTTGTCCGCGGTATAAACCTTCAGCGGCTCCCGCAACCGGGAGTGACTGACGCTGACGAAGGCATTCTGCCTAACACTGCCGGCTTCAAGGAGGCTCAGAAACCCTATGCCGCAGTCGTCTGAAGATCAGCAACTCCGTGATCAGCAGACAGGAATCAGCTCCTCGATACAGGCAACACGACCCAGAACCACAGCATCAGGTCATGATCCCAGAAGAAGCCAGAAGTCCATGCAAAACTTGTCCGCGCAACCCCGCATAGCCGCACCTGAAACAACAAAGCCCAACAAACCGAGCACAAAGTACCAGACCAACCATCGGAATTGGTTATCAAAATCTCGACAGAAACAGAGAAAGTCTACCACGATTGATCATCTTGGCACCATTACTAGTATGGGAGCTTCATGTTACCTCTTCAAAAACGATTCGACACCCTGTAAAACACTTGGAGCGAGATTGGAGAGCGAAATCCCAAATCACACCATTTCGACTAGCAGAACGAATCCACCGGTCGAGCCTCACTGCCTACACCTGAAAAAGAAGAAAAATACAAGACAGTACCAGAAAACGAAACCATTCTCCACTAATGAACGCCTAAAAACAAGCAAAAATTACAAGACGGCACCTAGTAACAGAGAAGCATGGACACCAAAGGTGTTCCGGATTAGACGCGCAGAAGTTGGTCGATAATACCCTAGCCGATCGCGACTTTGCTTTGTTGCATGACTGGCTACCGAGATATCAACTGACTGAGGAACATAAGCAAGATTGAGACGAGCTACAGAGAAAGTCCTTTATTCCTTTCAATAGCCATATTCGCATGCTGCTAAAAGCTCTGGAAAGGCAAAGATCACTGGCTAGGTGTGGAGACCTGCGATTCCCGTAAGCTGTGCATGTTTGTGAAGCGGCGAACACTGAAGAGAAGCAGAGAAAAGTTCATCAAGTTTTATTAATATCGACTACAACGTATACTAGACAAATAATTTCACAAAAAAAAAACAAAAAAACCTGCAATTTGGGAAAAAAATTAGCGAGAGCCACATTTGCCGTCTAAAACCAAAGTATTTCATGAAAGAAAAACTCAAGTGCGCGAGCACAACCAAGTTCTCAAAGGTGTGCGAGCAATGGTTCCAATCCGATAGTGCCGCGTGAATCAGCCTCCAGACGGAGGCCATCGAGCACAACGGGTCCACGTTCAGCCGCGGCCCATCTGAAGAAATAAAAAAGAAGAAAGTATATCAGTAAACACATTTCCAACCCTACCAATGTCCACATTGGATTGCGTAAGTCATTCGATATCTAGCAAATCGCATTCTCGTGGGATGACACTTGCCCTAATACCGGCTACCTGAAAAAAAAATATACAAAAAAAAAATAAATGAGGCAATACAGGGACTGGGAAGGTCCATATTCAAAAGCCGCGCATTGACACATTCGCACACTGAAAAAAAGTTCCTGAAAGAACAACGACACGGTTAAATATACAAGCCTGGGATTTCCGGAAGCTGTGTGTGTATGTGAGAAGGAGGGGAAGCACGAAGATAAGCACATAAAATGATTTTTCAATTTTTATTATAAACCAGTACACATTTGCGAAGGGAGAGAGATGCTTCCAACACGACTGCGGACCTTTAAAGCACACGGAAAGGCCGAATCACCGTGATACAGTGCGCTATGCGCGCCGTCAAAAAAAGGCGAATTCCACTCACTTGCAGCCGAATGTCCCAGTACCGACAAGCGGTGGATACAAACAGCCTGATGCGAAGTTCTCGTAGGTGAAGGCCACGACGCCCGACGGGTCTCGACGCCGAGGGTCACGTCGACCTGAAAATCCCCGTCCCAAAAGCCAGACCGCCTAACACACTACTATAGCACTACGCGCTTCAACCGTGAGCGTTAGCTGGAACTTAGGTTTTTGCGACGCCAGGTATGGCTTTTGCGACAGGGGAGCAGTTGGCCCCACTATTCCTGCGCCCAGTCTCGCGGCTAACCTTAGAACCGGTACGCAGGACTCGAACCAACATCGCGAACGCGAGCTGATCTTAAGCTTACGCTTTACACTAGAGTTCCAGTCCTGTGTAGTTTGTTTGGTTTTGCGCTGATGGCCAACGGCTCGTGTCGTATAACGGGGTCTTGAGCCCTGGGATTTGGCTCGCCCGTCCGCTCACCCAAGGTGACGAGTCCCGCGGCGGCCCTTGTGGACTACGTCGGATTGGCTCGCGCAACACCGCGTACTGTTCCGGTCCAAGTTCCGTCTCACTGGCACAACACCGAGGAATGGCCGCGCTCGTCCCGCACAGCCCCGACGATTGGACGGTCTTGCCCGTCACGCCAGCGAGGATTTGTAGCTGCGAGAGAAAGAGGCGAAAGCTTGTCAAATATGCAATCATCCCGAATGCCACCGAGCAAACACCTTGCAGACCGTATGCTTCGGGTCACGCGTTGTTAGCGACTTTCGCCCGTCAAGTTCGAAGCATGGACTAAGCACCGCGACCGATAGGTCCGCCATCTACAGCGGCCAGAGCGCGCCTCTGGAATCATGCGCTTCCGCAGTGCTTTGGCTGCGCGCATCGAAGCCTTGTCCAAGGCGGGAAAGCTTGCGCTGGAGCGCATGCAGCTCCTCGATGCCTTTCTGACCTCGTCGGTGACTGACTCTAATGAACGTTAGGCCCAAACGCAACGCCAAGAACAAAGCCAGCCGACTCCTCGATGAGTCCGCGGCGGTATTCACACGAGGAGGGAAATCCCAGGGATTTCTCCGGGGCGCGCCGAGACGGAAACGCTGAGGGCTTTTGCACATCGCATAAGCCTGACGTTTTCGTCGCGGGATGCTGCGTGCCGTGGGAGGAAATCTCTTTCCGGATTTCTCCCTCGTGTGAATATATATATATATATGTGAATATAGAATGCCCTACAACATGGGCACTTCACGTCATCGGCCGTGGTCTCCGAAAGAGGAAATAAACGCGAACATATGCAGATGAATGAACCGTACTTAATCCAATGAATCAAATAATTAAAGTTTCAGGAACCCGCAGAAAGCCGAAAAAAAGGGCGGGTTCGGCTGAAACAATTATTTGATTCGTGGATTGAAGTACGATGCATTCATCTGTCACGTATCGATTCGTTTATGCTGAATATAGATATATTCACATATATGTGAATATATATATATGTAGTCCAGCGGCAGAAGAGCTAGTGTTTGAACGAGTCACACCAACAGTCAATCCGACATTAAAAGAAAAAAAAAAACTTAAAACACGCGACAGTTTGCTCTATAACTGCTCAGAATAAAATAAATAGATCAAACTAAAAAAAAAAAAAAGGCACATAATATTAGCGCGGTACCAAGTTCAACGAAATGTAAAACATCAGGAAGGGAAAAATAGCCAAAAAGAAAACACGTTTTTTTTTTCTTGTATGACTGGTCACTAGAACCACTAGAAAAACGGGCAAGTCATGTACAAATATACAAAACACAAAGATCAAGTAAGAAAAAGCCGAGTAGGCTCTCCGTCGCCTTCCATCGTGTTTTTCTTCTTCTCCCGTGCAGGGAGAACGCTCTTCGTGCTGATTTGTTTTTGCATTTTACACCGTTTCACCCTTTCCAACTTCTTCGACGTCTCCCGCCACCTACACAGACATCAAACGCGGGTCCGTACCCCCTCGATTCGCGGGTTCACAACTCGAGGTAACAGACGATGTAGCCTCACGCGAGGGGGTCGAATTCTCTTTGTTTTCGGTGTGCCCTACTGTATTCTAGCACGCTCTTGAGGCACGGCTGAAAAGCGCCTGGCGCGAGGCTAAGAGCATTGTCTTCGAGGGTACGGACTAGGGTGCCTTCATGTGCGCTTTGCTTGGGGTGGAGACATCTGGCCATTTTGTCCCACACGTTTATTTTTCTTTTTTGTTCAGAAGCGCGTGAAAGAGCTTGTCCCAGCACTCGTTTGTGGCACTGACTGTGCTATGGCGACTTTTTGTTTTCGCCGATTTCTTTGTATTTTCCCCGTAAGCGCGTGCTGTTGGCATCGGGTACTACAAAGGATGGCCTCACCCTAAAGAGAAGGACATTGAGGCACCTTCGTACGGTCGATACTTGTTTTGGTTTACTTGTCTGCGCATGCGTGCTCGAGTTCACTCCTCACTTTACAGTCAACTGTCAACATAAAGAGGAGGGGCGGGGGAGGGGGGCGAAGGGTTAGGCCATTTAAGGAGTGCTGACAGAGAGGCAGAGAGAGAGAGAACGCGTAAAAGTGGGGTGATCCTCTATTGTTTTGTGAGACCTGTGCCCACCGCTTCTCTCACTCTCTATGCCCTCCCCTGGCATTTACAAATATTGGTGTGAAAGTGAGAACCAATGAACGATCGATATCCCGTAACCGCCACTTTTTCTCTTACTGGTCCAGTTTTCGGTCATGGAGAATCCATCGTGCTCCAAGGCCAACTCTTAATGAGACGTTCAAAATTCAGGGCATTAAGGAGAACGGAAACCTAGAGTTTCAGTGCATACTTTGCTTGACGAAAAACACACATTGTCCTCAGCAAGAATAACAAACTCTAATCTACGGAAACAAATCAAGGTAAGCTGGAACATTTTCATTCTGCATTGGCAATACATTGTAACGTTAGAACCAAGTTTTTCTTTTTTGTTGTGAATAACAGGCGAAACACCCGAGTCGAAAGGGAACTTTCGTAGACCGCTTCTTTGGCTCCGAATCTCGTAGAGGAGATTGACGCTGCAACTGAGCATGCGCACCGCTAGCTTTGTCTGCACAATTCTAGGGATCATTTCTGGAGGCCGTAAGCTAGCGGGATGGCGAGTATGGTTGCACCTTTCGGTGCCTTGTCAGCTGACAGGTGAACGGAATGGAGCTACTCTTTCTCTTAAATACAATATTTTATTTTTACAAGGACTACCATAATACGGGTTTATGAGAAATGAAAAGTAGTGTTGCAAGAACATTTTTGAAAATATCAAAATTGTTTCTAATTTTTTCTGGATAAGTGTACGGAAAAACGTGAAAGTAAGTTGTAACGTAACCAGTAAAGTAATCTGTTACTTTTAGCTAAAGTACTTTGTAACGGTAATCCATTACATTTGAGGCTCGGTAATTTGAAATTGTAATCCATTACATTTTTCAAGTAACGAGCACAAGTCTGGGTGTGACCCGCTGCCGCCGGCATAGAGATCATATATACTAACTCTAGAGGGTCCGCCATTTTCCCATGTATTCTGGCTGCCGCAAGCGGCGGAGCATGGAGGCAGACCTTTGGGGTCCCACTCATGGTTACAAACTGCCTTCGATTTCACGAATATAATGATATCATTAGAGCAGTTTCATTAATTTCAACAATCCACGTGGAAAGGTATTCGCGTTCGTCTCGAAGCTTTCTTTTTGCCTATCGCGCAGGTGTACGGCCTCGCATTGAACACAAAACTAAACCAGATAAGAAGCTTCGCGATACGGTTTGATAGGCGCGCCCCGGGAACACGAAACCTCGTAACCAACAGATTTCCGAGATTTTGACAGAAGGGAAGTTAGTGCAGCGTATATGAGTAAGTTGCTTTTTATAAGCGTTATAAAAGCTCTGAATTTAGTTTACAACATTAAATTATCGTTGTTTATTTTGCTGAGTTTTCAGTCTTCGCGACTACCACCGAGACTGTCGTTTTTCAGCTGGCAACATTGGTTTCGTTCTCTCGTGTTCTGTAGCGCTCTATCGCGATCTTTCACTCGGGACCCCAGATATCGGCGCACGGAATTTGCTACTTCAGAAAGTTTTCCTGAGGCCCGTTTTCTCCAGGTAGGAAATGGTGGATCTGAGCAGCTGAAGTCTACTTCCGGAATCCCCTGCTGGCTTTATCATTCATTAAGGTTTTTGAACTTATCTTCGGGATCTATTGTTGCATGTGCATCCTCCCTTTCTCTTCTAAAGTGTTTGCAGTTCTACAGGAGGTGATCGATATTTGGTGGGGTTTTTTCTCTACAAACGTCACACTCTGGGAGACAAAACCATGTTTGTGTCTCGCAGAAGAGGAAAAAAACGTCTCGTTCCTCCCTTCTACTCGTATCTGCTTGGGGGCGTGTCGGTAGAAGGTAGGAAACAATGCCATTGCTACTTTTTTCCTCGTTTTTTTTTTTTAATGCGAAAGCATTAACTGTTTCATGGAGCGAACCGGCGATATCAGCTTTTGAAAGCACTCCTAATGGCATCTAAACTTTCCTGTCCCAATGGAGCGAAGCCTGTCGTCAGTTCCAGCGATTTGATCGATAGACTCCCATTGGCTGGCGCGCGTCATGGTTTTAAGGAACGAGGCTCCCATTGGCTGCCTCGCGGCGTAGTTCTAAGGAACGCCACCCACAAAAAGCCCTCTCCACGGCGGCTCAGCGGCCCGGCCGCCGGTAAGAGGGAGCGGCTAGCCGTAGAGCCAGCAGAGCCCACCCGGGTAGACTCCGGAGAGGCTGCACGGCCGAGTTCAGCGCGGCGCAGCCTGCTTCAAGAGAGCTGGCGCTCGGCCGTCGGGAACAACCCCGGCACTAGCGAAACGGGGCCGCCACGCCAGTACGCCGCTGACGAACTAAGGAAGCGGCAGAACGACATTCATGGTTTCGCACGCATAACGCATAAGTGCTTAAATGTCCTCGAAATTTTATTTTTTAGTGCGTAGATAGGTTGGCAAAGTAAAAACATGGCATCTATTTTTGCGCGAGTTTTGTTGGAACTAGGGAGGAGCATAAAAAAAAAAGAAACGTTTACAATATCCTGTAACACCAAATTAGAGTGCAGCTCTTGAGGAGGAGGAGGGGAAGGTATGGAGTGGAAGGTATGCCCCTCCTTCTCATCCGTATTTTCTCCTCCTCCTCTCCTGCGCCCCCTGCAGTTAGCGAGAAATTTTCGCTACATTTTCCGCTAAATATTGCGGAAAATTTTGACCGCTAAATTTAGCAGGGAATTTTTAATTAAATCTTGAAATTTTCGCAATTAGCGGGAAAGCTATTATGCTCCGCTACATTGTAGTCTGGCGAAAGTTTTCTTCGTAAAAGGATTTTCGTAAATTTGGGGAAACATTTCCCGCTAAGTTTAGCAACTATCAATATTTTCCCGCTAAATTTAGCGGAGAATGATTTTCTGTTAAATTTAGCGGGAAATTGTTTTCCGGCTAAATTTAGCAGGAATCTCGCGGAGAATTTTTAAGCTAAATTTTTAAATTTAGCTGAAAAATTGTTTGCTAAGTTTAGCGGAAAAATTTCCGCGCTAAACTTCAATGACAGGGGGTCACTTATACGTACACTGAAGAGACTGATTGTGTCACTTCCGTCTTCAAATATACCATAATCGATTGCGAAATTTAGCTATAAAGATTTCCCCACTAAATTCGGCGGGATTTTTTTCCGGTAAATTTAGTGAAAAAATCTTTCTGCTAAATTTAGCGGAAACTTTTTGCTAAATATAGCGGGAAAATTTTTCAGCGAAATATAGCGGGGAAATTTTCGCGCTAAATTTAGCCGGAAATTTTCTGCTAAATTCAGTGGGGAAGTGTTTCCGCTAACTTTAGCGAGAAAATGTTACTCATAATGCAAAGTGCCGTGACGTCACACGTGACGTCACGTCTAACGTCTTTATGGGAAGCGTCCCATAATGCAACGCGCCCTTACGACGACGGCGACGGCGACGCCGCTCAAACGGAAGCGGGCGCCTAAGAGCTGCTCTTTGAGAAAAGTAATATCTAAATCGTGATTAAGTCATTATTTAATCTTCATTTTAATGGGCCAGTTTTGATGATGATTTATTGGAAACCTTTTTCGCAAACGTAATACATAAAGCACTTTTCAGCGTTTGCCTATATTTTGATGCTTTCTATGTACATTTGTGTGGATTAAAAAAAATGCAAGAAAAGTTGGTATCAGGCTGAACACGAACAAAGGGAATCGCACCTCTGACCAAGCTGTAGCGTTGAGATTGATTTCTATACTTGTTCATTTGTCAACCCTCTAGCAATAGGATGTTACGTCTAATTGCAAGAACATTTGGACAACAGAAAGAAACTAAAACTAGAAAAGTATTGTCCTATTGCAAATCAAGTCAGAACTCAAAGGGTAAATAAAATAAAGCTTTTAAGTAACTAAAACATAAAGCTGCTTTTGTTCTCGTATGGTGGGGATTTTAGTGATACAAAGTTGATTTTCTTATACTGCGTACTTCAGGTTTACAGTAAGTATTTCTTCGGCATTGTTATCAGTGATTAGACGTATTGATCAATCTATCTGCCACGTTGCAAAAAAGACATGTACTAGAAAATAAGCATTATTTTTCAGGTACAATGATATACGTCAAATAACCTTTTTAATTTAAAAAAATCATGATTTTTCTACCATTGGATTTATCGGACTTGCGTCTGATAGAATGATAATTTGTAGCATGGCCATTGGCCAGTTTTTACGATTCGTTCTTGTCATTTTGACGGCGTTGAAAAAAAAAAGATGTTTCTTGCAATCTTAAATTATGACTGTACAATTCAGAGACTTGTTAAAAAAGCTTTTCTTCATGAGGTGTTTCCAAATACCGTCGTTGTCAAATCATCGACAGCTGTTATCGAAGCGACATCTTTTGAACAAGAAGTATTGGTGAAAGCTACTCAATCGTCGAAGGAGCGCGTAAATGTTCTTTTTGATGTAATTATAAAAGGGTTTTGTTATAAAAAAAACAAAAACTTTAAGGTACAAAAAAAAAGAGGCACATGCGTTAAGGTGGCGATGCAAGCGAGTTGGTTCATGACTTAAGAAATTGGGAACAGCGCGCAAAAAGGACGAAGACAACGAGAGTAGAGCACAGGACAAGCGCTGACTATCAACTGAAGTTTTATTAAAAACGGCTCAAACAAGAAAACACCACAAAGCCAACCAACGCCGAAACAACCAATGGCGTGTCGCTCACCATGCATCTATAAAATCGATCTCTCTTTTTGTGAAGATAAACCGAAGGCTGGCTGACGCAGTGCCCCGAGCCAGCTTTTTCGATAGCATGCGCCTCCAGCACCTCTCTTTGCACTTTTGTGCGCTCCCTGCCAATGATTATGGTATCTTTGAAGACGGGGTGACACAAGAAGTCTCTGCAGTGTACGTATAAGTGACCTCCTGTCATTGACCGCAGGGAAAGGGCATGTTCACGCATTCTCTCATTGACGCAGCGTCCCGATTGTCCTATATAAACCCGGCCGCATGACAATGGGATTTTGTAGATGACACCCACCACGCAATCCACGAACTTGTTGACATGTTTAACCGTACATGACCTCTTGTTACTGTTTGCCTGGTTTACGCGCGGGCAAAGTTGTGCTAATTTGCGAGGCGCCGAAAAAACCATTGGCACATTGAACCGGTTAGCCACTTTTTTAAATTATGTGAAACCTTATGTATATATGGGATAACCTGAGGCCTTTGTTTAGGCTTTACTTTTGGTTCCTGAGAACCACTCTTGACTTTTTCAAGAGTGTCTGAGAGACACCAAGCAAAACGGACAGAGGAAATCCTGCTCCTAAAAGTCGCTTGACCTGAGCTTCATAGCTGTCAAGCATGGCATGGTGACAGGACCTGTACAGTGAAGCTTGGAGGCATGACGTGGCAATGTTTCGTTTCACAAGTTTAGAATGGGCGGAATCGTATGGCAGGATTTCCTTCTTGGTTCGCGGGTTGTAACGCCAACACACATGTTGCCCAGTGAATTGCAGCCGTAAATCCAAAAACGGCAAGTACTGACCGTCTTGCAGTTCGTAGGTAAACTTTAGGCCTGCAGAGCAGTGCTTGAAAACGGTCATTACATCATCTACAACCTTTTGCAATGACAATTTGCCGACAGCCCCTAAGAACACCAGATAATCGTCAACATATCTGTATACCTTGCACACCTAGCTGTTGACACAATGCCGTTTCCATAGACCTATCAAACTTCGCTAGGTAAAATGTCGCATAGCACCGGAGCAACGCTCGAGCCGATGCAAATGCCCTCTCTCTGTACATAGTAGCTTCCGTCGAAAAGAACAAAGGTTGACTGCAAGTAGAATCTTAGGAGTTCCCAAAACCGTCATTGCCCACTCCACTGGCATTCTGGAAGGCAACAACACCATTTTCTTCAATGCACTCACGCACCGCCAGGAACAAGTCTTTGTGGGGCACAGAGTAAAAGAGTTCTTCCACATCGACTGAGAACGCCATTGAGTTGTCGGGAACGTCCTTACTAAAGGACTTAATGAGGGACTGCGATTTTTTGACAAGGAAGGGATCATGAAGCTCCAGAGCACTCAGATGCTTTGGAGGTAAAAGCTGACCATTTTTTGCCAAGATCCTCTCTCCGTGACAATGGCCCGAAGAGGCGTGCCAGGCTTATGGGTCTTTGCCGGAAAGAACACCTCCAAGTTACCTGTCTTACACTTTCTTATGCTGTTTTCCAACTGTGACTGCTCAAGGCTATTGCACAGTTTTAGGGCGGCACTCTTGACCTTTTTTGGTTCGAGTGGAGTTGGTCTGAAATTTTTGCAAATGGCATCACGTGCTTTTAGGTCCTGTATGTCCCTTGCCAGCACCACAAAACCTCCCTCCTTGTCTGCCTGTAGCAACCCAAGGTCATTATTTTGGAAAAAGGAGACTATGTTCGCTAACATGTTCCCCGTGGGCTTAGAAGACCTTTTGTTTGCGCACCGCGCCAGACAATCCACCCCTTATAGCGTGCAGCTGTCCCTCTCCCAAGCAGGGGCTTTTGCAGAAACGTCTCGCGCTAAGGCTATAAGTTCATGTAATTACATGCGCGGTTCTACACTGTATTTTGGGCCTTTTGAAAGAGTCCTTGCGACCTCTTCATGTACGTCGACCTCACCCAAGGTAGTCAACCCACCCTGGGTAGGTGTGGCTGAGCGCATCTTTTTGGGAATCCCCAGTCTGACGCGCTGCCACAAAATTCCGTCACCTGTGCCACTTGCTACAGATGCTCTCGATGCTTGCGGTCTCCTGTCGTTGCTAGATTTCCGCACAGGCACAGTACCCTGAGGTGGTCGTAAAGAAACCTCACTTGTCTCCAGCATTCAGAGCGTAGTATGCGGCAGATTTTCTAGAATGGCCGCTGGATGGTTGCAGGCAACCGAACATTCCTTGAACTTCCAGTTGTGCTTGGCCATTGTTGATGTAAAATGTGAGGTAGCGGGCCCGACACGTCGTAAGGGCGATGAGGTTAACAGATATGGTGGGTTGATTGCCGTAGCCGTTAAAACAATTAAAAGAGCCTTCCGTAGAAGATATGAACTGAATTAAGGTGGCGATGCAAGCGAGTTGGTTCATGACTTAAGAAATTGGGAACAGCGCGCAAAAAGGACGAAGACAACGAGAGTAGACACTAGGACAAGCGCTGACTGTCAACTGAAGTTTTATTGAAAACGGCTCAAACAAGAAAACACCAC
>JAZHYW010010451.1:0-13301 GCA_037355805.1 Ixodes ricinus
AGACAATATTCAACATCTCGAAAACTCCAAAATATGTGGAGGCAAACAATGGCCTCAGGTTTTTCAAGACGCGAAAGCTCACCAGTTAGCCTGCCTTGTTCGTCATTTCTAAGAATATGTCGTTTATTAATTACCCCATAGATTTAGCTCTAAAACTGCCGTCACGCCACAAGCTCGCGTGCTTACTGTACCATGATTCACGTGATAACACTTCCTGGTGGCACGTGATATTCTGACGTCATGTGACGTCAATTTCCGCTACGTTTAGCGGGAAATTCCTGGAGGAAACAATTTCGGGGATCATATGTTCTGATAAAAAGCAAAAAAACATTTTGTGCTTTTTGCTCATAAAAACATTTTTCTAATAACTTTTATTTCACAAGTTGTAAATAGCGTTAGTTATAGTCGCTGAAAAGAAGCCAGGCCTTACTGTTCGCAACCTCAACACGCTCCTGAACGCGAATGAAAAACTCCTCCAATGCAGCGACCCAATTTTTTCGTGTTTTTTTTTGCTTACAACGCGCGCACACAGAGACGTCGCTATCTCGTAACAGTTTGTCATAAACGCGACGCATGGCGCATTCTTTCAGCAGTATATCGCCCACTGGAACGACCGGATTTACGCAAGAAGCACTCCCATCGTATCTCCGACGGAGCACTATCTACCGGGGTCCCGAGATTAATTCGTGACTTGAGTGCCTTCAAGGTGCAATTCGTACGGAAGAAGCCCGCACGCGCAGTTGGCTTTAACAATTCGCCCCGAGCATAATGTCAGAGTCTCCGGCGTAAATACACAACGACTAACTTTGTCTTATATTTCTTTTTTGTAAGAGGTTTAATACATTTCGTAACAGATGCGCAGCGGCTTCCTTTCAATATGCAAATATGTATATTCGCTTTATGGCGTGGATGTAGTTTTCCTGCGGCGTTCATGTAAACGAAATGGAAGCATTGTCAAAGTGCGCATTGTAAGAACAAGTCTTGCTCAGCTGAAGCAACATCAACGTCCAAAATCGTTTTTTTTTTGTCGAGAATATTGAGATATTGTGTGCTAACAGCAATGCGTGGAAGCTAGTTCACACACTGGCGTTTGAGTGTGACCAGCTGTACTACAACCGGGTTTTAGTCGCCTCTATCGGCTTATGACAAAAGAGAAGAAAAAAGATTTTTTGAGACAAAAATTAAAAATAATTTATGTTTATTCTAATTTAAAACGTATTTTTATTGTCAATCGGAGTAATTTTATTTAAATCACTGTACCCAGAACAAACCAGTTTATTTTTCACTAGATCTACTTTTGAACATAACAAATCAATTGATCAATTCGTCCGATTATTAAACATCTATGAAATAATTACCGTGTGTACTTAAACTTAACTACAGTTTATGTAACAACTTTTTTGATAGATATAAAATTCGCCATACCAGAACAAAAGCGGCTTAACTTTGTTAGTGAAAAAAGTTTTTCTTTATTATTTGCTCGCAATAATTAGACATTGATTATTTTATTTCATTTCTTCGTTCTGATTTGCTTGCAAAAGAAATTACGTAACCGACGAAAGAAGTGGAAGGTAAAACAAAACTCGATTAACACTTGATTTTCTCAGAACTTTTTCGGTCGTCTTTAGCCAGTTATAAATAGTTCTTACTTTATGAATCTTCAATTCAAATACAAACAAATGCGCAAAGAAAGAACACCAAAGGATGACCATTGGTGAATAAAAGACATTTTAGGGATTATTTTTTTGCGGGGAAGGTTCGATTCAAATCATCATAGTAGAGCAGGTGTTATGATTCAACCATGATTTAAAAGTGTTTTAAATCATTTTATTTCATTTTTATTCTTCATTCCGCTTACCACCGATTAGGCGCTGCGCAGTCAATCATAAATATCGCAAACGAGAAAAAAAAGAAAAAAAAGGTCGGTTATAGTTAAACGGAAGTGTGTGAACCGGCTTCGACAGCAACTTTGGGCCAGTTCGCCATTTGGATGGATGGATGGATGATAATGGCCATATCCTTTGTAACCAGGCAGCTTGCGCCACCTAGCCTAACATTCCGACATCCCTTCTTTTTTTCATTTTTAAATTAATTTTGCGCACCAAAAATCATTGCTGCCAGTTATCCGAAGCTCTATCTAAATGGTATGGTGCTGCCTGTTTCCAGGGTTGCTAAGCAACAATCCGCGAGAGAGCGAAACGCAGCTACGGCCGATATCCTTCCCGACAACCCTACTTAAAGGCCGACGACCAGACTCGAGATTCTGCGAGGCAGCAGATCCCCTCCCTCACCACGGGGAGAGGAGGAAACAGGCAACGGTGGACAGGTAGTGAGGAAGCGAGGAAAGTGGAAAGTGCGAACTGGTCGTCGCTTTTTATTTAAGCTTCTCGTGAAGTCACGTCATAAAAATGGATAGGTGGGCTAGTTGGTACATGATTAACTTGTGAAGCGCCTAAAGAACAGTACGAGAAAGACCGCCCACTCCAAATTAGTCAAACGTGAGGAATCGTGTCGTCGTTGATGAGAGCCTCCTTGTGACAAGTCGTGTTGGCATAGCATACGGTTTCTGGATCAGCGCGACGCCTTAAACGGCGGATATCCAGAGCGGTTTTTGAAAGAAGTGGTGCAGAATCCTTTGGTTTCTAAGGTTAAAAAAGGAACGGAGGGGAAGCGGTCGACCAGAGAAAAAAGACACGGACCGTGGTAATCCCATACGTCCACGGGCTGTCCCACGGCCCAAAAAGAGTCGCCGCACACTTTGAGGTGCCCGTGGTGTTTTCTGCGCCGTCAAAATTGTCCAGTCTCTGCTCAAGAGGCTAACAAAAGAAAAAATGAGGCTTGCGCCAAGAAACACGCCACGCAGTACATTAGAATGCGCAACGTCAGTTGTTTACGAAATACCCATGACTTGCGGAAAAGTGTATATAGGCAAACGGGGAGGGCATCACGATGAAGCGCGCGAGCACGCCCCATTCGTTAGAAGTTCCCCTTCGGGTAATTCAGCGCACCACCGTGACAGGTGTCCGCGCGCTTCAATCTTGACAAAACAAAAATAGCTGGAAAACTAAAAACAAAACTGAGAGAGAATTGTTTGAGGCCTACTGCATTAGAGTGAGGGGCGAGACTGCTGCGTGAGTGCACCGTCAGTGCACTTAACTGAGAAAGAGCTTTCTTTTTGTGGGCCGGGAGCCTGAATTTGTGTACAAATAGTCAAGTGTTTTTCAATAAACGTTCAGTTGTAAGTTAGCGCCGGGTCCTTGTCTCTCGTCTTTTCCTGTGTCCCCGTTCTTAGGCGCTTCTGCTGCTAAGTCACGCTAATTCGAATCGCAACAATCGCCAATAGTTTCGAAAGTGCGGTGCCATCTAATGGTTGCTGCGCTAATTACCCCGAGTCTGCCATTGTCTGGACACGTACTCCGAACGTGCACTGGGTACACTTAGGCTTGCGTCAGCCTTCGGGCGTGAACTCGGGTCGGCTCGTATCGAGAACGAGCGTGACGTCAGCGTTCGACCAGGGCTCGGATCCAATCACGTGCTTCGTGGCCAAGAAACGGCGACTGCCAACGTTGCTTGACGATGTTTTGAAGATAGCCCAGTGCGCCCGCTCTGTCACAAAATATCGAAATAACGGCGGTCAAAAGAAATTCAGGGAAAGAGTGCCGATACCTTAAGCGCGACGGCTATTAGAGGCTCCTGTCGAGATATCCCGCATAAAAATATCAGAAACGATTTTTGTTTTATTTTAGGAGCATTAGTTTACGCAATGTTTTTATTTGTTTGTTTCTTTTCTATAGGGGGGACGAAGACAAGCATTTATTTATTTATTTATTTATTTATTTATTTATTGCAAAACTCTCAGCGCCCAACGGCCGTTACAGAGAATAGTGGGCAACAAAAGACAATAAAAACAAAACAAATAAACATATATAGGAATTAAACATAGTTACGGGACGCTTGCAAAAAATTATTAGTGGCAGTTTTAAATAAATTTAATAATGGTATCGATATAATATACGCAGGCAGGTGGTTCCACTTTGACGATGTTCTACGTATGAAGGAATCGTTGTAGGCCTACGTCTGACAGTGAGGAATGCCACCTTTGGGCGAATGGTCAGGCGTAAAGATGTGTAAAATGGTTCAAGAAAAAGTGTTACTTTAGGAGAAGATTAGTATGACATATGTTGTAGAAAAGACAGACGGGACATCTACGGCGCAATGAAAAAAGACGTAAAGAGAGTGTTTGCTTCGAGATGAAGCATTGGCTGCATGGCGATAGATGGCAAGTATAAAACGACAAGCCGCGATTTCTGAAGGGACCCTCACATATTGAAATAAAATTATAAAAAAACTAGAAATAAGTCGAATACAATCAAGAATACCCAAACGATAAACGCGGGAGTGTGATTTTTGAACGGATCGGCATATTCTCCGTTTCAAACGCCCCGCTCTGGCAAACGTCGCAAAGCGTATGTTTCCGAGTAGCGCGACTTGGGGACGTCTGTCGCATTCGTGACAGTTTTGACACTTGGCGACGTCAACGCGTCGCATCCTGTGACAGGTGGGAAACGCCGGACGACCGAACGATCGCGCCCCACCACAGCCGCGATTCTGCATCCTCTGGGATCTCGGCTGTGTAACGGGATGCCAGAAACAGAGACGTCAGAACGCCGGGCTCTGATTCGTATGACTAGTGGGTAGACCTAGAGCTATAGCTGCCTTTGTCGATCCACTGCACTTGCCGAACGCGCACCTTTTCCACAAGGGCGCAGCCATCTTGAATGTCGTCACTTCTGGTATGCGCTAAAACATCGTCTTGATCTCTCCACGCCGCTGCAAGGCGTTCGCGGAAGATACGCGATTGTCACACAGTCTTGTTTTGCCTCACTTATATTATCTCGCACATGCCAGGTTAAAAAGTCTATATTATTTTTTTCGTCCCGCATACCAGATATGGAACCCACGCGACTGAGAACGAAAAAAAAAAGTCTATACTCTGTCTCATCCTACGATTGACTGAGCCCAATGCTACAGGCCGCCGGGTCCAATCACGAGCCTGTTAGAAACCACGTGGTATATTTGCTCCGTCGTACGTATCAGTGCGCCAAGACGCTTCATACGGAGGCGAGTTTTTCGTCTGCTTATCGAGCCCTCGCGGCGGGTCCGTCTGCTTGCTTCTACTGAAGACTACTGAAGCGGATTAAATACCGTCTGGAAGCGATGGGGCGAAGAGAACCCGGTATCAGAACCAGTGGCCGTTAAGAAATGAAGATGAGTCGGATAGAGTGTTCGACACGGGACTGCATGTGCGGACCGCGTGCGGAAGGGAGATGCGGGTCCGGGTACGTTTTAACTTTTATATACACAATAGTTGGATTGGATTAGATTGTTACGGCTAAGGCGAAACGACTTTATGTCAGTGTTGCCTGCGCGTCGTCCAACCTCTACAGACAGCTGACATCGCTTACGAAATATGGCAACAATGTTTATGAAACTTAATACCATGTACCTTTACTTCACCAATATAAAAATAGCGCGCTATCGTAACAGAGAACCATATGCGTTAGATTAGTGCTCTTCGTACTCTGCGTATCGGAATTTCTCTCGCGCACTCTTTCGCAATGCGGATGCAAGCTTTTCTGAGGCAGTGCTCCGCCCGCCAGCCTTCGGTCTACAAAATGACCCGATTGGCGACGTGGGCGACCAAAAGCGTCGCTGTGATCGGCCTTCCACGATTGGCCAAACGCCCACCATGACGTCTCGAGTACCATGGATTCTACTTTTATAACTGGAGATGAAAGGAATGTCAGACTGTCAATTTTGACGGTGCTGGTTTAAACAAACACTCACATCCCACAAAAGTGTTTTTCTCTCTTATTTCTTTTTTTGCCAGGCGATTTAATATGGTGTCAGGAGACTACCCAATCAATATTTTGCTGCGATCACGTCTATTTTTTATAAAGCAAAAAAGAAAAAAAAAACTAAACTGTTCGAAACCGAAACCGAAACATGAGCACTGAAGCTCATGGCCGGAAGTCACGTGGCAACACCCCGACCGCGTTTTTCCTTTTTTTCTTCTTCTTTTTCGCTTTTTTGGCGTGTGGAGCAGACGACAAAGTTGCGTGCACCGTTTGTCGTGCGAATGTTTCGGACTTTGCATCCCTTCCGCGCGATGTTCTGCGCTTAGAGATCGATTGGCCGGTACCACGAACGACAGTTTCGAAGTAGCGGCCCCACGTCCGTCGCAATGTGGGTCCATCGTGCGTCGCCATCGCGTCGTCTAGCCGGCGGTATATCGCCATATTGAGTATGACGTGTACATAAACTTCCTGTAATCTGCGCAACATTTTTTTTTCGATCAACGTATTTGCAGTTTTTTGAGGCTGCAAAAATCGGGTTCATATTCTTTTTAATTTTTAATATCGAATGCGTGCCTTAAATGACCCACGAGTTTGAATATATTTGGCGGCAAATAGTTTGAACGCCACGTGACCATGGAAAAGAGAGTGAGCGCGACTGAAACCGGTTAATTCTCGACCGGCTGTTTTCGTGCGGAAACAACGAGTTTTGAGCCGCAAATTATGTTCTGGGTAGTTGGGGTCTTATAGGTCGTGTCCGAACAAAAACCTCGGCGAGCATAAATACTCTGTCGGTGTCTCTTTAAGGACGCGATGCGATGGCATCGAGCTTCCGTCGGGCTTTTCACACACACCGTCAAAATTGCCACTGGCAATCTATAATCCTGATCAGGACGCCACGGATAGGAGCCATAAGAGGGAGCCACCGAAGCACCTCGTCGCTAATTCTGTCGTGCTGTGCCCTATATTCTAATATTACAGCGATAGCTGTTGAGGCTCTTCCCACCACTCGTAAATGACGCCCATTGTTGATGTTGTAGTTGTAGTACTGTCGAAACCATTTGTAACGAACTCGGTTATAACGAAATAGCGGCTACAGCGAAGCGACCACAATTTCCCATTCCATTTCGCACTTCGTTATAACCGAAGTCGGTTATAACGAAATAGCGGATATATCGAACTGATTTCCGATTCCCGTTGACTTCGCTATAACCGGTCTCGACAGTAGTTGTTGTTGGTGGTGTTGTATAGGAGGCCGGCCCTGGTCTGACGTTCCTCATCTCTATTAATAAACGTAGAACTCATCGTACTCAAGGCGTCATAATGAGCCTTTGGCCCATCGTGGAAGGTCGACCACAGCGATCCATTTGATTGCGCAAGTCAACAATAAGTGCACATAAAAAAAATTGAAACGGCAGCACAAGTCAGTGTTCCTTTCTTAAAAAAGTCCAAGACATATTCAATTGGTTAAAGCGAGCTCCCGTGCCCATACACTGCGGTGTTCCGAGCCAGACCCCGGTCGTGGCGGCCCGCGGCTGACAGAGCGCCAGAGCCCGAGGGGGTCCCGACTCGGGGCCCGGGTCGGGCCGAGGCCGCCTGGCCCCCGGGGGACCATCCATAAATTATGCCGCCCCGACCGCGGCTCCCGCGGCCCCGATCGATCCCCGGCCGGGAAGGCCGCAACAAGTCTTCGCCCCCGCCGCCTCTCTCGAAACGGCCCGGGCAGAGAGCGCGCGTCTGGAACACAAACCCGTTCGGAGGCGCGGGAGAGAAGTCAGTGGCGAAGCCAGGATTTAATTTCGAAGAGATTCGACGGCCCAGCGCGGAAGAAAAGGGAGAGGGGGAAGGTCTGAAGGTTTCATCGGCGGTTTTACGCGTTGACCTCTACTAAAGGGTACTAAAGTTTTTAAAGCTAAAATGCATTAATTAATTAACTTATCTTTAGTTATTTAGTTATTTAGTTCAGGTACCCAGCAACACCCGCGAAGGCATTATAGTTGGGGAGGGGCAAACAAGCAAGTTACGCCACAACACACATCGAACTAAAACAGCAAGCGCTGCCTACAGCAAACAAAGAACTAGAAAGAAAACAAAACAGTGAACAGTATGACACATACTTATTGCGCTAAATCATAAAATTCACGAAATAGAATATATACTAACACAGTGTCTACAAAAAAAGCGCGCTTTGCCCACATCAGGTGTGGGCACTGCGCGTGCGCAGAAACCAAATTCGGGAAGAGTGAAGCGTCTGCGCATGCGCACTACTGACAGCAGCGCCACCTCGGTGTCATGACGTCAGTGAGTTGAGTTGGTCTGTAGCGCACATACAGATACAGAGTGTTAGTCTAGACTGAGAAAACATCAAGCAAATTCAGTTTCTTCTTCTTTTTTTCTGTTGCGAGTCTATATATATTTTGTTAACTCATTCCAGTGCTAAGCGGTGCATGAAAAAAAAGGAAAAAGAACTGTTTCTGAAGATGTCGGATTTAGAGGTTGAAATGGTCTGATCTTTCTCGAGTGATCCCGTCTGCTAGAAATGAAGTGAGGTTCAAGTAAGCATTTCGCTTTTATCTAAAGCTAAGGTTCAAGGACACTAAAGATGTTGAAGGATACATCAGCCGCGTGACCGCGGCTAGTCACACTGTAGCTTCTACGACGTCACGCCGTCACGTGACATTTGGACACTGTGACGTCATCCCAAAGGCGTCCTAAATTTATAGTATTTGCAGGTCCTCTGTGACGCCAAGTGACACCATGATGTCACGTTGACACCACAACGTCCGATAGCATTATGACGTCACGTAAGGTCAGCGACACCCAACGTTATTAGATTAGCTCAGTTACGGAACTGCTCGATAGGCGCTGCATGCACGAGCAGTAACCCCTTCACTCACCACGACTCACTCTCCCGTCGCTCGACGCGCGCCGGGCGGCTGCTTTGGTAACTGCAGTGTACTCTATGGGATACGTTACTTTTCGATGCACGGCGTCTAGATGGCATTTCAGCTCCTATCTATGCAGCTCGTTGGCAGCTCTATGGAACGCACAGTTGTGAAACGAAAATCGTAGATGGCGCTTCGAACGACGGCAGGCGGATCGAAGTGAGTGAGGGGGGGGGGGAGGTACCCCCTTCCGCGGGAGTTCCACAACTGAGGTAATCTAGAAACGTTGGTGACACGAGACCCTGCGGGGGCGTCAACGTTACTAGATTACCTAAGTTTTGGAACTCCTGCGGAGGGAGGCACCTCCTCACTCCACTTCAGCCCGCCTCCCATCGTTTGAAGCGCCATCTGTATTTTCGTTTCAAAGCTGCATGTTCGAAACAGTACAGGTGGAACGCCATCCTGACACTGTTCTACGAAGCGTACGTATTCCATAGAATACACTGCAGTTGCCATGGCAGCCGTTCGGCCTCGTCTGGTGAGAAAAAGAGGAGGGGGGGGGGGATTACCGCTCGTGCAAGCAGCGTCTATGACCAGTTCCGTAACTGAGCTAATCTAACAACGTTGGGCGGCGTTATGCGCAACTTTCAGCGATGGTGGTACCGCGGTATGAGAATCGCACTCCTTAGCTCCTGGATGATTTTCATACGAATGAACGTACTTGCCTGCACCTTCCTGACGTAGAAGAATCATGTAAAGCTCTTATATCGCTCGTACTTAAAAAAAAATAGAATTACTCACGCGGCGCAGCCCCAACTTCGTATTGTGATTCTACGACGAACAACCAGATGACGGCCATTTTTCATAATAACTAGCGCGCCAAGGCCGCGAAAGTTGAGAATATCATTCGTAAAGCACTCACACACAGTGCCCCTCAATGGCTTTCTTACTGAGCCCGCCAAAGGAACGCGTACGTCCTTATGGCCCCAGAGTTACTATATTAACAAAATGGCTCGTTTGGTAGCAGAACAGAGCAAAACAATAGAGTGTTCGGCGGCAAATGCTAATCATTTGGAGTACACATCGCGACACTGTTAGCGCGAACACGACATCGGCGCATTTTCGCATATTACTTCTAAATAGTATTAGCGAGCACGAAGTTTTATCGCTTACATTATACAACTGAATGAGCTCTTTCCGTAGCAGTAATAACTTGGATGACATCCCTTAGTTTCAAAAAGAAAAACTGGAAAAACCGGCGATCGCTTGTTCGCGCTAACAGTGCGCGCTCTGTACGGCAATGCCAATCATTTGGAGTACATACAAGAAGGTCCTGTACACGCTACGCAGTTAGAATGACTTTAGTCACGCTGCGAATACGAATTACAAAGAAAAAGACAAAACTGTTTGCTGCAGATACGACGAAATCATTACCAGCGGACCGGCCATGTTCAAAAACATGCCTGCTCCATACGCATGTGCGCTTCGAAACATGTTTGCAGACAGCTTTTGCATGATCAATGTGACATGGCCATTCATACAAGTCAGAAACATGCCTCAGACAGTGACTACAGACTGTCTTTTGTATGCTGCATATTGACCGCGAAGTTAGTGTGCAACGAACTATAAATATCGTTGGTTTTCGTAATGCCTCGTCCCGTTTGGACTTTTGGTAGTCGTACTCGGAGGTGACTCGACCGATAATCGAACTCCTTTCCTCTCCTCCCGCGTACACGAATCGCACAAATAAAGAGCGCCAAAACTTCACCAATTGCAATAACAAAAAAAAAAACGCAAACAAAGTATTATCACGATTTACGAGCACTCGTACATCTTCTGTCAGCGCAGTATATAAGTCAGACATAAAAACGGCATTAGGACCGGGTGTCGCCTTATGGCGCCCGTAAACTGGAAGCGCAAATAAGGAATGATAGAGGACACCGAACGGGCCGCCGCGCTTTGCTCATCAGCGCGTTTACGTTTCGAAACAAAACGCTGATGAACGTTCGCGTCCCTTTTGTTTCGCGCTTGTCTCGCTCGACGTTATTGGGGCCGATTGCGAACGCGGGCTAGACAAACAGCCGCTGATTAGGGCTGACCGGACTGAACTAATAGACAAAGAAAACCGGCAGCTCCTGACAGACTGAACGGCTTGTTTCGAGATGGTGGAGTAATACCCTATTTACGCTAGCGCTCTCAAGTGTCATTAAGCCAACGACCGTTGGCATCTCCCAACTGTCATTGAGCTCAATTAAGTGCCCCGTGTTACACCGTGGATAGGCCTAACTAACCTAGTTAAAATGAAGTCACGGCACACAGTTAAAACCAGAAACAAAACCGAAACTGATGTCACATTACATTTTTTTAACAGATGCAAATAATTTGTATGCACACTTTACACTGACTATAAACGTTTAAAATAAAATAAACTTCTTTTTTTTCGTTCTTTTTTAGACTAAAGAGAGGATAATCAGAACGTTTCACGCAAATTCAAGCAAGAAAAACATAACGGAAGTCTTATCGGCACCGACATCACAATGGCCGCTCCCGGCTCGCCCTCGCCGAGCAGCTTTGGCTTCTGCGACGTGCGCGTCGATCCGTTCTAGCGACCAGCTCTAGCCCGGCAAGTCATAGCCTCTATCTCGACAGATAAGCGCTGACTACGATACCTTTCTGAGATACGCGTCCGCCCAATCTAGCCCGCAAGTTCTCAAGTGTTTCAGTGGCGCTTGTTATGGGCAGCGATGCAGAGGACGTCGCCATCTAGAGCTCCATCGGGGCGGACCCCCATCAATTAAAGGGGCACTGACAGGTCGGAATCATTATTCTCATTGTCCGAAACGATTGGAAAAGATGCCTGGACATTACCCTCAAAATTCAAAGCCTGGGAACTCTGTATTTGTGAAATAAAAAAATTAAAGACGTTTACAATTTTCTGTAACGCCGAATTAGGGCCTAGCTCTTGAGAAGGAGGAGGGAAGGTTCGGAGGAAAGGGTATGCCCCTCTTCTTTTCCCCGCTAACTTTAGCGGGAAAATTTTTCCGCTAAATTTAGCGGCAAATGTTCTACTACGTCTCGTGCGACGTCACCGTGACGTCCCGAGGGAAATTTAGCGGGAAAATTTGACCGACAGATTAGCAGAGAAATTTCCCCGCTAAATTCAGGGGGAATATTGCCAACGTTAGATGCATGGGACGTCACATGACGGCACGCGTGACATCATACGTCACGTGTTTCCTATAATAACTTCACACGTGACGTCACGTTTGACGTCATTATGGGAAACGTCCCATAATGCAACGCGCGGTTACGCCGACGGTGTCGCCAGTCAATGCCGGAAACGGGCTTGAGCGGGAAATTGCTTTGGCGATTTCCGCGCTGCAAAACCGCGCAATTTAAAGTAGAAGTTGTTTTCTTAGAGCTGTGCTCTAGAAAACAAATTCCCAAAGCCGAATTTGAAGTTCCCCGCGCGATCCGCGCCAGTGCAGTGACGTCGAAGATTGAGTCGTCGGGAGTTTCTCTCCCTCCTCCGAACCGTCCGAGCCGAAAGTGTTGCGTTCTCTTGCATCCCGCGATCAAGACGCGCTCTGTCCACGCTTTGCACGCCTATCGCTGTGAGCAGACGACGCTTCATTTTTGAGTTCGAAGTTCTTTTAGGGGCTCACTTCAGCGGCGATCTCACATTCTTTGAAACGTCGTGAGATCGCAGAGGACACGCAGTGGACTTTTGCGAGCCGCGTGAGGGGCCACGTCGTGCCGGTGCTGAGTGAAAGCACTGCACCGGCGGAGTCTGCAACCGAAAGTACGGCGCACAAGCACCAAGCCAAACCAGTTGTTTATGACCGTTTGACGATTTATTTCCGAAGTCCAGAGGTACACCTATTTTAAAAAAAACGCCGTCTCCGTTTTTTCTTTTTTTTTTTTTCAATATGTCTAATATCACCCAGCTTGCCTGTTTACTTACTCTTTCTTCTGAGAGGCAGTCGGGCACTGAAAAGAGGACTTCGTCCGATTCCTTGACTCCACAATCATCCTCACTGCCACTACGATGGTCCCTGGAGGGCGTCTCCGACTTATGTGCTCACCGCGTCCAAAAAAGTGGTCCCTCGATTTACGCCTCGATGACGTCATAGAGTGTGCACGCTGTCGCCAGTCGCGATCCTGGCGGCGTCCCAACAGCTGTAGTGTATGTGGCAGACGCCTGTTCTACTGCAGGTCGCTTTCCAATGTGTACAGTCCACGGAAGCTTCGGCAGCCAGAAGTTGGGACGCCGTGACGACAGCGACACTCGCGTTCGCTCGTGCTTTTCGCCAGCATCTCTACGACCAACCGCCAGGATCGCGACATCCGAAAGCATAACGCTCCGGCTTCTGTGACGTCATTTGTTGCCTACTTCGGGTACCACTTTTGATGTATGGGCAGTACAGGACGCTAAAAAAACACCAGTTAGGAGACGGGGCTCCAGGCACCATACTCGCCATACTGCTACGCTACGGGTGCCGAGCGCCGCCACGTTTTCCGAGGGAGGATAAAAAGCCAGGAGACGACATCACTTCCGGAC
>JAZHYW010010452.1:0-60909 GCA_037355805.1 Ixodes ricinus
GCATAACGGTTATCGCGCTTGCCTTCCACGCAGAAGGCCAGGGTTCGATTCCTGGCCGCGCCTACACATTTTTGCTGACGCTGTAATGTCATGTTCTAGTAAATTCGAGAGCCGCCTTGCTAATTCGAGGTTAGAATGTTCTACGAACCGAACCTTCCACGCCGAATGTTCCCGAAGCCCACGTGTGTACAAAAGGGGCGCCGCCTGACAAGCCGGCAGTCAGTTTCGCCCCAGCGTTCGACTCTGCTCTTTCGCCGATTTCGACGCCCGCGACGCTCTGCTGTTATCTTTTGTTTCCTTTTTATTTTTGGGCACAAGTTCGCCCTCATTAAACGTTTAGTTCCTTTAGTTAATCTCTGCCTCATCATTTGTCATTCGTGACATTTTGGTGGAGGTGCGGGGTACCGCATGCCCCTGCCGCGTACCCCTCCGAGGGCCCGCAGCGCAAGTCCGACACCAAGCCCACGACGACCCGAGGAAGACAGTACCAAGCCCCGGTCAAGTCGCCGTAATCAAGGCCTACCGCCGGAACTCGGACTCCTGCCGCAGACATCAAAGAAGAAGACCGCGACGATGACCGCCCCACCCGTCGTTGTCCTGCCCGTCGCCCCCCGATCGCCGACGCCCTTCCATGGCGAAACGTATGAAGACGTCGAGGACTGGATCCTTCACTATGAGCGCGTGGCCCGCCACAACGGATGGAACGCCGAGCAACGCCTTCAGAACCTATACTTCTCGCTGGAAGGCACCGCGAGGAACTGGTTCGAAAACCACGAGGCTTTGCTCACTTCGTGGGATATCTGCACGACCCAGTTGAAGCGAACCTTCTCGAACCAACACCGGCGACAGAAGGCGGAGGACCTGCTCCAGACGCGGATTCAAGCCCCTGACGAAAGCGTGACAAGCTTCGTTGAAGACGTGCTACGACTGTGTGCACGCGCCGACCCGCAAGCCACCGAGGAGAAGAAGTTGCGCTTCCTTATGAGGGGCGTCAAGAGCGAAATCTTCGGTGGCCTTGTCCGCAGCCCCCGACGACGGTAGACGGCTTCGTGGCCGAGGCGACCAACATCGAGCGAGCGCTGTCGGCCAGAGCTGTGCACTATCAGCGACTCGCCGGTGTGCCAACGGTTCCGGCTATCTCACCACCTCGCTCCGATGTCGATGGTGTCGGCATCGAACAACTGCGCAAGATGATCCGCGACGTCGTCCGGGATGAGCTCAAGAAGCTACTGCCGGCTCCCAACCGCCCAGCTTCACTCTCGATTGCCGAGGTGGTTCGAGAGGAAGTGCAGCGAGCTTTCCAGCCGGACAATCGCATCATCATTCCGGCTCCCGAAGAACCGGCGCTGAGCTACGCCGCAGTGGCCCGACGACACACCCCCGTTGCGCCGCAGCCGCGACGTGAGCCTTCAGCACCGAGGCAACCGCCGTACGTCCACCCAGAGCAACCTGCGCCGAGGAAGACGGACGTCTGGAGGACCGCCGACCGACGCCCGCTGTGTTACCACTGCGGGGAAGCTGACCATGTGTACCGGCGATGCCCCTACCGGCAGATCGGGCTTCGCGGGTTCGCGCCGGACGCCCCACGCCCGAGGAGCGGAGAACGACCGCGAGACATCGAAGAATATCTGCATCGAGCACCATCTCCAGCGCCCGCTCCCTCCCGAGGATACCGGTCGCCCTCACCACGACGCCCCGCTTCACCGATGCACAGGCCCCGCCGTGAAAGCGTCTCGCCACTCGCCCCTCGTCGGGGAAACTAAGCGCGGCAACCCCTGGAGGTGGTGTTGCCGAAGATAACCGACGCAAACATCCTCCACGAACGTCGGAGGGCCCCCACTCTAACGACGCCGCACGTAAAAACGACGCTCCTGCGACGGTAAAGAATAACCTAAACGTCGTTATCGACGGCCACGACGCGTCGGCCCTCGTCGACACCGGAGCAGACTACTCCGTCCTGAGTGGGAGGCTCTCCCAACGCCTTCGTAAAGTGACGACACCATGGGATGGCCCACAGATACGAACTGCCGGTGGGCACCTCATCACACCAGTCGGGAGGTGCACCGCTCGCGTCGAGATTCACGGTGAAACATGCCCGGTGAAGTTCGTTGTTCTACGGGATTGTGCAAGAGACGTTATACTCGGCATGGACTTTCTCTGCGAATACGGCGCCGTCATCGACCTGGAAGCCAACCAGCTGACACTGCGGAAACCTGTTATGACGTCCGAAGATCAGGAAACAACGTCGGCCGCCTCAGCCACAGTGCTATCCGAGCACGTGAACTTGCCACCGCGCTCGAGTGTGCTGGTGCCCGTCGGAACCCAAACCGCAATTTACGGAGACGCCCTGCTGGAAGGCAATGTTCAACTGCTCCTAAGCAGAGGGATTGGTGTCGCCAGAGGCGTAACGAAGCTCCAAGATGGACGCACCACTGTCCTTGTAACGAACTTCCGACAAGAGGCTCAGCACCTTACAAAAGGTACCACCGTGGGACACATCGAGGAGCTCCAGGACACAGCCGCAATCGCCGGAATCTCTGAAGACTCCCCTTCGTCGAAACACAAGACAGCGTCATCCTCAGAGCTCGACATCGACCCAACCCTCCCCTTCCCCACCGACGACAGCTGACTGACCTCCTCGCCGAGTTTATTGAGTGCTTCGCCACGTCATCAAAGGTGCGCCAAACGACGGTTGCGAAACATCGAATTGTTACGGATGACAACGCACTTCCTGTGCATCGGCCACCGTACCGAGTTTCCGTGAAAGAAAGAGAAATCATCCAGAAGCAAGTTCAGGAAATGCTTGATGACGACATCGTACAACCCTCAAACAGTCCGTGGGCTTCCCCAGTAGTCCTGGTGAAGAAGAAAGACGGAACCCTGAGATTCTGCGTGGACTATCGCCGGCTGAACGCAGTAACAAAAAAGGACGTCTATCCGCTGCCCCGCATTGACGACACCCTGGATCGGCTGCGCCACGCCCGTTACTTTTCGTCGATGGACTTGAAGAGCGGGTACTGGCAGATAGAGGTCGACGAACGAGATCGCGAGAAGACGGCCTTCGTCACGCCGGACGGACTGTATGAATTTAAAGTAATGCCGTTCGGACTGTGCACAGCGCCGGCAACCTTCCAGCGGGTTATGGACACCGTCCTTTCCGGCTTGAAATGGCAGAGCTGTCTCGTGTACCTCGACGACGTTGTGGTGTTCGCAAGCGAATTCGACGAGCACCTGAGACGACTGCGATCCGTGCTGCAGGCTATCAAGACTGCTGGGCTGACACTCAAGCCTTCCAAGTGTCGGTTCGCCTATGGTGAGCTGAAATTCTTGGGACACGTTGTGAGCGCTCAGGGTGTAAGCCCTGATCCTGCAAAGACGTCCGCCGTCGCCGAATTCCCGAAACCATCAGACAAAAAGGCCGTCCGAAGGTTCCTTGGGCTGTGCGCCTACTACAGACGTTTCGTCCGTGACTTTGCACAAATTTCTGCACCGCTGACGCATCTGACAAGGGACGACGTGCAGTTCCAGTGGGGAAAGGAGCAAGAACAAGCGTTCGACGAACTCAAGCGAAGGCTCCAGTCGCCCCCTATCCTCGGGCATTTTGATCAGTCTGCGGACACAGAAATCCACACGGACGCTAGCAATACTGGTCTCGGTGCGGTACTCGTTCAGCGACAAGAAGGAGCAGAGAGAGTAATCGCTTACGCAAGCCGGGCGCTGTCCAAGGCAGAACAAAATTATTCAACGACCGACAAGGAATGTCTTGCAGTCGTCTGGGCGATAACCAAGTTCCGTCCGTACTTGTACGGTATCCCGTTCCGCGTGGTCACAGACCACCACGCCCTCTGCTGGCTCGCCAACCTCAAGGATCCATCAGGACGCCTCGCCCGCTGGAGCCTCCGACTGCAAGAATTCGACGTTACCATTGTGCATAAATCCGGCCGCAAGCATAATGACGCTGACTGCTTGTCTAGGGCTCCAGTCGAACCTCCGATCTCCGGCGCCGACGACGATGACGACACCCGTTTTCTCGGCGCAGTTAACGCTACCGACATGAGGGCACTGCAACGCGACGACACAGAACTTCGCTCCGTGATCGACCACCTCGAAGGTCGAGGAGGCTCTGTCCCACGGGTCTTGTCTCGGGACCTACCGAGCTTTGTCCTGCGGCGAGGCGTGCTCTTCAGAAAGAATTTCGGAACCAGCGAAAACCCCTGGCTACTGGTTGTCCCTACCAGCCTCCGAGAAGAAATTTTTCAAGCGTGCCACGACGACCCAACGGCCGGACATCTCGGCTACAGCAGGACCCTTGCCCGGATTCGTGACAAGTACTACTGGCCAAAACTCCCGAAGACTGTTCATCTGTACACACGGTCATGTCACGAGTGCCAACGGCGTAAGAAAGCTCCGACGAGACCTGCGGGATTTCTGCAACCGATATCCGCCCCTACTACGCCTTTCCAACAAATTGGAATGGATCTACTTGGGCCCTTTCCGCCATCGACGTCGGGGAACCGCTGGATAATCGTTGCCACGGATTACCTCACCCGGTACGCGGAGACGAAAGCCCTTCCGTCGGGGACAGCGGTGGAAGTCGCCAAGTTTTTCGTCGAGTCTATTCTCCTTCGACATGGCGCCCCCGAAGTCTTGATAACCGACCGAGGGTCATCTTTCTTGGCCCAGCTCACGCAAGAGATCCTTCGGCTCAGCCACACCAGCCATCGCCGGACCACCGCGTACCATCCGCAGACCAACGGGCTAACGGAGCGGCTCAACAAGACGATCGCTGACATGATCTCCATGTACGTCGACGTAGAGCACAAGACGTGGGACGAGGTATTACCATACATCACGTTCGCCTACAACACCGCAGCTCAAGAAACAACCGGGTTTACACCATTCGAGCTGGTGCATGGCAGAAAAGTGACAACCATGCTGGACGCGATGCTGCCCCATGAGCCTGTCGATGACGGATGCGACGATGCCCATGCGGTCAGTCAGAGAGCAGAAGAGGCACGCCAACTAGCCCGCCTTCGAATCCATGACCAACAGCGTGTCGACGCACGACGGTATAACCTTCGTCGCCGGGACGTCCACTTCCAACCCGGAGATCGGGTATGGGTGTGGACACCGATACGGCGCCGCGGACTCAGCGAAAAGCTTCTGAAACGCTATTTCGGACCCTACAAGATCATCCGACGCCTCGGCGACCTGAACTACGAAGTCCTTCCCGACGGAACGCGCCCATCTGCAAGACGTCAGCCGCGACCCGAGGTGGTGCACGTCGTCCGGCTGAAGCCGTATTACGAACGATAGAACTTTCCACCCTCGTCGACGAGTGAACCGTGAACCGTGAACCGTGAACCGTGAACCGTGAACCGTGAACCGTGAACCGTGAACCATGAACCATGAACTGTGAACTGTGAACTGTGAACTGCGGCTCGCGATTCTGCTGTCCTTTTGCTGTGGATTTCTTTTGTTTTGTTTTCGTTTTGTGCTGCATCGGGACGATGCACTTTTTTAAAGGGGGAATAATGCCGCGGGCGCAGCTGACCAAGTAGGCAGCGCGCCCGTGGCATAACGGTTATCGCGCTTGCCTTCCACGCAGAAGGCCAGGGTTCGATTCCTGGCCGCGCCTACACATTTTTGCTGACGCTGTAATGTCATGTTCTAGTAAATTCGAGAGCCGCCTTGCTAATTCGAGGTTAGAATGTTCTATGAACGCGAACCTTCTACGCCGATTGTTCGAGAAGCCCACGCGTGTACAAAAGGGGCTCCGCGTGGCGAGCGGCAGTCAGTTTCGCCCCAGCGTTCGACTCTGCTCTTTCGCCGATTTCGACGCCCGCGACGCTCTGCTGTTATCTTTTGTTTCCTTTTTATTCTTTGGGCACAAGTTCGCCCTCATTAAACGTTTAGTTTCTTTAGTTATTCTCTGCCTCATCATTTGTCATTCGTGACAATATAGCCTTGTTCCACGAGCACTTCAGACCTAGGGCCTTTAAAGCCGAACCAGCGCATCCAGAGAGGCACTCCTAGAGTCAGGGTTCCGAGCTAATTTGTTTACTATCCAAAGGCCTTTTATATAAATGCCATTTAAAATGCCCGCAGAGCGAAGTATAATATTATACTAACTCATGAACATGCAAGGGACAGAATTTTAGCGCGTTGTGTCGTTTGGATGGACGGGCAAGTTCATCGACGGAATTGCCTCCGCCAATAGCTTGCGGCACTTGTGACCTAACTATAAAGGTAAAATGACAAACATGTTTAGAAAGGGTACGGAAGCACGTCGGTATTGGTCTTACAGAGCGTCTTGTGCACCGGGTACAGGAAGTCCCGCTCCTCAAAGTTCTTGCGGCACACAACGGCCGACGTTGACGATGCCTTTCCATCTTTAGTTTGATTGTCGATGCTTTCTTTATCGACGTCTTCGGGTGGTGAAAGCTAATTCCGGCTTCTTTTTTGGGATTTGCATCGCGGCACTGAACAGTAAGGTCAGCATGATCGCAAACCAAGAAACGGGGGCAGGGAAGCGAGCCTGATGCGAGATCGCGAAGCGGAGTCCGTCCCCTGAGGTCACGGTACTACATCGCCGAGAGCTGGGGATTGTCCCACCGTTTCAGCGAGAAAAAATATGTCTTTGAATGAAAAGTTTCATGTTGTGTGCAAAAAGCTCGGTGGAAGCTTGAAGTCGTCGCCTTCTTGCACGCAACAGCGATTAGCCTAACAGTCTGGTATTGGGATTCATTTTTATTTCATCGACGTAAATAGGAGCACCGTCGGACTGTCAAATTTGACGTTGTTGGTTGACAATGCAGCGACTTCTAGCCGTCCACCATGCTTTCACGAACATCAACTAATCAATCATCGTTCGACGCCATCTTCCTTTCTCGCCGGAGCGATGGGATAATCTGTAGGAAAGGGACAGTTTGTCTTTGGTTCCCTGCAGAGCAGTGGCGTCACAAGGGGGGGTGCGGGGGGGGGGGGGGGGGCGGACCGCCCCGGGTGCAGCGCTCCGGGGGTGTCGTGACGGGCCGGTGGGGGGGGGGGGGGTCGCGGCGGGCGACGAGCGGAGGGGGGGAGAGTTGCGGCTGGCGGCGGGCGGGGGGGGATGGAGGCGGGCGACGAGCCCGGGGGGGGGGGGGGGTGTCGCCGCGGGCCACCGCCCCGGGTGCCGCTGACCCTAGTGACGCCACTGCTGCAGAGTACGGGTATTAGCAAGCGTCGGTGACTCGACCAACGTAACCTCAAAACACGGTGATGTATATTCCTCTACCTGGAGAAAACTTTGACGCTGTTGGTGTAAGAACGCGACGACTTCAAGCTTCCCATAATATGATTTTGGCAGACGCCATCGAACTTGTCGTTCGACGCCATCTTCTTTTCTTGCCGACCGGAACGGTGGGGCAGTCGTCCTCTCCTCTTGGCGGAGTAATGGGATGAGCATGCATCTGTGATGTCGCGCAGCTGACCTCGAAGCGCAATGACGTTTGCTTCTCTCTGTGGAAGAAATCTCCGTCGTGTGAATACGCCATTAGAAGCTTCGGCATGAGAGATACATGGCGGCGTGGGGAAAGCCGGTTCTCGGGTGTAGTGCTGCATAAAACTAACTTCGATCTTGTGAAAATTTAGCGTGTATTGTTCAGAAAAAAAAAAAAGTTGGCTTTCATTCGGGGACGTTTGGTAGATAAATCGACAGGCTGGGTTGTAATCGGAGAGTCAAGACTGTACCACGCATTCCGACCAGTAGGCCCAGGAATGGCACAAAAAGTGCCAAAAACGAACCCTCTCGCGTCGGCGTTAAATTAAGGGAGCACTGTACTTTCCTAGGGTGTATGCAAGTTTTCACCTACAAAACGATGAAACAAAGATAAGAAGTCTTAAACGTGCCATTAGGCTTAGCGTGCGTGGAGAAGAGGCGCTGGAAAAGTTTATTTTTCACAGCCAAAATGAACTTTGCCGAATGTTAATTTTCGCTCAAATGTAATGCGAACCAGATGCCAAAGTTTCAGCACTAGCCTTTACTTTATTCGACAGTTACACGGGAGTTTCTTAAATGTTAGTGTAAAAATACCGGCCGGACACAGCTCTCATATTCGCGACTCCAGCGAAATCGACGCCGCGCAGTGGCGACGCCCAGAAGCTCAGAGAGGAGGTCGTTTCGACTCTGTCGTCTGCTATCGCTGCTTTGTTCTCGTATAGGCAGCATTGAAGCAAACATCGTTCCCAGTAATTATTTTATTCTTCCGCCGTGTCATTCCTAAGCACTGACTAGAAGAAGGTTTCTACCTTCGAAAAATCGCTTTGCTTTCATATATAACACCGATTTTACGCTGCAGTGCAAGACATTTATGGTGGTCCGCGTGTTGAACGACGAAAACGACCTCCTCTCGTCCGCCATTTTGCCTGACCAGTGCGCCCCCTATAGTTCGCTGGAGTCGCGAATACATCTTGTGGCGCCAGTTACCGAAAACGGGCGAAAATAGACCCCATTTTTCCCATTGAAACTTGCAGAAAATTACTTATAAGTAGGGGTGTCGCAGAACCGGCCGAGGTCCGAGGTCGACCAGGTTCGACTTTTCGACCTTTTAGTGGAAAGTTCGATGAACCTTGTATGGAGGTTCGACTTATGTGCGCATGCGCGACAGGCTGGCCAGTTGGCTTCGGAGTGGATGGTGATGGCTAAGGGATGAATTAAAGGGCAGCGCTGATTGGTTATTTCAGTTAATACAGTACAAAAAATTAAGTATATTAGCTTCTTCAGTGATTAGAATTAGTTTATTGTAATTGCAACTGGTCATAAAATTAAAAGAACCCTTTACATAAAAAAAACTCCAAACCTAGACATAATTGTATCAAGCTCTGGCCACACTGTCCACAAAGTCGAACCGGTCGAATCTGGTTAAAAGGTCGAAGGTTCGTCGAACCGGTTCGACCCAGTCGAACCCCGAAAGTTTGACCTAACAATCGGGTTCGACAAAAGTTCACGACACCCCTACTTATAAGTTGTAAGAGAACGGTTAGTGCTGAAACTTTGGCACCATGGTTCGGACCACTAGCGCTACTTTTGGGCGGAGAATGAGCCTTTTGCGATGCGTAGTTTATTTTTGCGGTGAAAATAAGTAAATGTTTGGAGGGTACACGATGCATATTTGAAGGAGCAAGCCTTTTAAAAAAAAAACTAACAAATTAGAAATCAATTTTCTTAAAAAAAAGCCTTTTTTTATTTGCTTTGTGTTTTGCTAGTAGCAGCCTATGATTGCGTTTTATCAGAAAATATAAATATAAAAGAAAGTATTTTCTTTGTATGTAGTGCATTGGGACAGCGCTTTCTCGCATAGGTGATATTCTGGACAATATGTTGTGGCATGAATATTATTAATTATCTCAAAGTAATACTTAACACGTATGCCTAAAAATACCTGAAATTATGCGTAATTAGAAGTGAACGTTATTTTAGTCCGCAATAAAGCTTGCCGTTTTCGAACGCACGTTTAAAAAGATCCAAGCTTTATTTCCGGTTATATACACAAACTACTATATTTTATTTACATTTCGTGATAGATCGCGACAATACCTTGGTAAATGAAGCAAATGTAAATAAGACAGTTTAATTTGTAGAAATAATATCGAAATTATATTAAATAAAAATAGCTTCATTTAAGCTTTCTGTTGATAACAACTAACTAAAATATCTTCAATAGCCATCACGTAAAAACTTGCCAAACTTTGCCGAAAATCAGCAACGGGGGACTGTTAGACATTTTATTCTATTATTTTATAATGCATTTTTTTATTTACTGTATCGAAATCTGTTCTTAAAGTGTCAGAGAAGAGGCCTTGCGCATTGCTTGAGAAGTGACAAAATAGCGAGCGGTCAAACGTGTGCCTCGGCCGCTTCAATAGTAAAGTAATCATGAGGAAAAAAAAAAAACACGAAAAAAAATTGTTGTTTGCACTTTTTTATTTTTTTATTTCGAGAATGGACCTACAAATTTCCTATTTTTGTAAAAATTCAAATATTGACCCCAAAATTGTGCTCGAATTGAGATGTAAACATCCAGATACATTTTACATTTTGATAGCAATATGGTATGCATGCACAAAGGCGCGGTGAAGTATCGAGTATAGTTATCAGAACCATCTAGTCAAAACTACCTAACTTAGTTGGCTGCTCAAGGAGCACAGTTGTCTGTCGGCACAACTTTTATCTAGGCATCTTAATGTAGGCAAATATGCTGCGCCTTCTTGCGCTGCATATAGAGGGAGGAGGGGGGCATAGCCTCCTCTCCGTACCCTCCTCCTCCTCCTCAAGAGCTGCGCTCTAATTCGGCATTACAGGGAATCGTAGACGTCCCAACCACGCTCGAGGTCACCTGATCAAGGTCACATAATGCCCGTGGCTGAAGTGCGAGGTTACGTAATCAAGGTCACGCAATGCCTGTGGCTGAAGCGCAAGCTCCAGTCGCGTTAGCGCTGAGGTTGCGTAAGCACCGGTCATGACAAAATGCTGTATAGGGGGATGGGGGGAGGAGGCCCCAGCAAAAAAGGAAGTTTCGCCCCCCCCCCCCTGGATCCGTGCCTGGGTTTTAATAATTCCTTTTCATAATCAATCTTGAGAATCAGGTATTTGATCTTGGGGCATGTACACTTAAAGAAGCTGTGCAACGATTTTAACGTTGAAAGAATTTGCATCTTCTACTTTTGACATTGATTATCTTGTCACAAAGCGACCGAAAACATATCTCCTTCCTCGAAATGTTCCGATTCCACCGCCTGCTGCCGCTGGGCGGCGGCCATGAGAAACACGCGGCGTGACGTCAATGGGGGACTTGTAAAAAGATAGCAAGTTGTGCAAATACCTGATCGATAAAGGGTAACTTGTCTATAAATCTTGTCGTTCCAACGCAAATAGAAATGCGCCAAAAACCTGGTATCATCGACAAAACCTCTATTATCCGGAGTTTTGGTGGCGCCATCTCTCCGAGGTCAACATAACCGTCAGCTCTACCTGCTACCGCGAACAGCCGCCAGAAGCCGGAGGGGGACGGGGACGCAGGGCCGGACGGGGATGGCCGGACGCCGATGCGACTCTTCCTCCCTTTCGCCATGTTGATCGCTGCACAAGCACGTGGTCACGCGGTCGCGAGCAGGTGAGTTCTCGCTGCTCACTGATGGCTCTAGAGAGAGAGCTCCACCGGAACCCGGCGCGTCCTCCATTCACGTCGCAGCGCACGTGACTCGGAGATGGTGCTGAGACGAGGAGGTGCCGAAAACCTCAATCTTCGTCAATTTTTAAAATATAAAACTAGGACGCATGCGGGCAAAAAGCGTTTTTGTCCTTCTACTTCAGAAAGGTTGAGACACCAACTCACAAATTATTTGAGCAGCTCACCGTGACTGATGCTGTGAGAAGTCTGACATAAGGCTGTGTGCTGAGTATAGACCCTTTTCTTTAGGCCTTTTTTTTGTAGTTGTTTGTGCGAATATTTGAGCTTCTGAATTCGAATCGTATAGTGATTGACCGAATAATTCAATTCCACTTCCGATTCTTGCTATTCGAGTTTTTGAATAATTCGACCCGTCGAATATCAGTGTTGCTGGAGGAAGTCTGGGCTCATTCAAGAGCGCTCTTCATGTCGCGACATATAGTCCTTGGCACGTCTTTGAGTGCGTCTCGGTCTGTACTTACCACTCGGTCATTAACGCTCCTTTATGAGTACTATCCACTGTGTTACGCGTGTGTTGGTTTTAAATATACTTCAACGCTTACTTAGAAATACAAGCATGCCGCGCGAAAAGATTTTTAGGGTAAGCCGTCTTTTTGAGATCTGTTTCACGTGCATTTTCAACGGAAGTTTTGGAATTCGTATTCGATTCGACGATACGTTTACACGAATGCGCGCGCCAAGTCCCTCCACTTCTCCATCTTCCACCCAATCACAATAGCCATATCTGGATTCGATGCGTTACTGTCGCATCCATGTATCCGCGAATTCGATTCGATCTAAAATGTCGCTATTCGCACGCCCCTACTTGCTCGTTAACGTTTGTTGCGTGTGTCACTGTAAGCGTCAGTACTTCCCTCACTTTTGTACTGTTCCCAACCCTCGCTGTCCTCGCGAGCAGACGACGTTTATCGAGCGAGCTATGGTTATGCATCTGCTTCCGGGAGTCGATGACCTCCAATACTCGAATCACTGGACTTCCCTACTAAAAAGGGAAGGAGGAATCGAAAAAAACAAAAACACGTTTTGTTGTTGGGGAGAGTCGTCTCTCGGTCGCCGTACGCGAGGTCTTTCCGTTGCAAGACGGATCAATGCATTGCCGCGACTCCGTGGCTATTTTTGGGGACGCGGCGTTTGTGCGACCCCCGGGATACGAACTTTATCGGGCGTGTTCGGAGTCCGTTTGGCGCACGCGAGCGCGGCAAACGGGACGTCGCCGCCGCGTGGCAACTCACGGTTCCCTGACACGCGTCCCCATTCGTACGCAGAGTTGACGGAGGCGCCAGGGTGCGACCTTCCGTCGTGCTTTCTTTGTAGGAGAGTTAACGAAAAGGCTTTGTCGGTCCTCGCTCTTCCGAGAGGACGAATCACGGAGGTAGTCTGGGCTGTGTAGGGAGAACCTGAAGGAGAATGGCATAAACCCTGAGACTGCAGGCAAGCAAGGAACGACAAACACACACACACACACGCACACGCACACACACAGTAGAAATATGGCAGTCAATGTTTCGCTAAGAGATTTGACCTCTTCGCTAACCTAATAAATCACTGACCCCTTCAAAAAGGTGGTGCAATGATTTTCGGACCTGGGCCAAATAATTGCGGGGATTTTTTTTTATACGTCGCCTATAAGGAAAAACAACAACACAGAAAACAACCATTACATGCGTGCGCGTAAAGTTTTTTCTTTTATTTTAGAAATGAAACAAGTTGAAGTTCGGTGCACTTCTTCGTCCTTGTATTTTTGCGCTTTTTTATGTGATCATGAACCACCTGGCCCAAATTGCTACCTTAGTGCACCCCTCACTCGCACTGTCTTGCGATTGAGGTGCGCAGTGGCGTCACGGTTAGTGCCATGTTCTGTTTTATCTTCTGAGTCCATTAAACTCCCGTTGTCTAAACAACTAACGACTAATTTGTATCCTATTTTAACTTTTTTATTTTTTTTATTTGTATATATGCGTATATGTGTGAGACCTGGCGTCACACGGGCCCGTGCTCGGATATGAGAAGGGCACATGAGCATGATGACCAACAACGTTTGAACTTTATTTCGATAGTGGTAGTCACATTGGCCAGTCTTCGCGCGTGCAGGAAAGCTGGTCTAAATTTGCGGGGTACACGTTGATGCTGAAAACTAAACCCGGGGGGCTTTGTTCGGTGTCTTTCTTGCACTGTCCGGAACCTTTTCGGGCGTATGCCATACGCTAAATATACAGTGACGTATCTTTCGTACAGATCCCTTCGTTCCCCCCAAAAAAGCGGCCATAATGTGAGCTGTTTATTAATGATGAAACGAAAATACACGCATTTATTCAGTTCGTCCACGAAAATGCTGATTATAAAGCGGACATTCGTATTAACGGGGTCCCTATACGCGAGACATCACTTACTAGTCATACCCTCATGTTGCCACTGAGTTACTAGACATGTAGGTTTCGGATTATTTTATTTTCAGAACGTTGCCAAAGTCTAATGCTTTCCATCACTGTTTCTTTTCTTTTTTATGTCTAGGGGTGTGCAAGGCAGTGGTCTCTCCTTGCAGTGCCGAAGGTCTACCTCTAAGCTAGCTTCACCGTAACGCGTTACTTGTATCTAGTTTCTTTTTGTAACGATATGTAACGAGAAGAAATGGGTAACGCATTTTCGTCACTTTTTGATGAGGTAACGATCGACGGTTTTTAGTTACTTCTGGAAAGGAACGTGTGCAACACAAGTACCCAACCCTCACACCAATTTGCGCTTGTAATTTGCACGACTAGGAAACGCTAAATAGAGAGTAGAAATATGTGCACAATGAATGTCAGTCTACAGTTATCCCAGAGTTCACGCATTAAAAAAGCGAGGAATTATTAACGACGGGAAATATTGGAGGCGTTTACTGCTCCATATAAACGAGGCATTCAGAGTAACTACCAGGATGTCGAACCGGAACCGAACCGCTATTTTTAGGCGAACCGGAACTGAACCGAACCGAAATCTTCGCTACCATATTGGAACTAAACCGGAAAAAAATGGTAACCGGTTCAAAACGGATCACAATATTTTTTGTTTGTTATTATCACAAACTAAATACTTGAGAATCAAAAATTGGCAGCTGTATTTATTTATTTATTTATTTATACTGTCAGCCCTAGACAGCTTTTACAGGAGTGGGTGCAGTAAATCAGTAGATCGCATACATGCACACGACAATACACAATCACTATGTATTCATATCCAGAACTGCAATGTATGAGAAATTGTGGGTTTTCGTGGCGCTCTTTGTATTGGCACTATGATTAATCATATGTCGTCACGGCACGTGTTCACGTGACGTTACGGTGTTAAGACATAATGTGAAGTAATGTCATGTCACGTAGCCCCGTGACGTGGTCACATGACTCACTGCGTCAAGTCGACTTAAATTGAGAACGTCACTAGATTATTAGCGTTGTTGACTCCGTGACGTCACATGACATCACGACTTGGCACCATGGATCACGTGACACCGTGACGTACTCGATTGTTATGAGACCGAGCCGAGCACTCCGGTGCATGACAATCAGCCTCTGTAAACATTCGGGTAACGGTTCGCGTTTAACTAAAGATGAAAATAACCGAACTCTAACAACGTCTGAGGTATGCTCTATGCTTTGCCATCCCCAGCGCATATGATGAACACTGACGATATATAATTAACGTCAGATCACGCCGTTTTTTGTTTTGTTTGTTTTTTTGCGTTTGCCATTGCGCAGAAAGGAAACCTAATGGGTGTCTGGCAGGTTATCAACGTCAGGGATTAGTTCTTAGCGGCATTTACTGAAAGTATGAAAATTGTTCCACGAACCATTTTACATGTACACATCACTGAGGTACACAAACATGCTTTCGTTGTTGCTGAACTGCCTCAGAAAGTTGTCCCCGAGAATAGAACCATTAAAGAGGTCTAAGTGTGACTCATTTATTCGACGTTATATAAAACTACATGTGTGTACGGGAGGGATACCAGAAAAGAAACATCCTCGTGACCTCAGAGGGGCAGCCGAACGTTGGCAGCCGCTCTTGTGTCTCACAGGAGTGTCGTTCTCACGTTCTTCCTCAAGCTTCCACCACCTCCGTATACTTTCATTTGTGGCATTCTCGCTCACCGCTTGTCCCGAGAAAGGGGCCGAGTCGTGATGGAGGACTGTTTATTCTTCAAGCCCGGTGTTCGGCGGCGTACGCCGCCATCGCCAGACTGTACTGCTCTCCCCGCCACGCGCCCATGCCCCGTGCTTTGCCCCTCGCGCGCCCGCCAAATCGTCGCCAAAGTTGTGTGTCCAAAATCTCCACATCTTTCCTCTCCTTCTAGATTGTTCATGTTCCAGAAAATCCGGAGGTGCTCTTCATTACTGCAGACGTTTGCACCAACTCTGCCTCGGAATGTACATCTCACGTTTTCAGCGACAGGCTGCAAAGAAACTCTACCGCACGTGCCGAACGCTGGATGATACTTGCGCTCAGAAATAAAAAAAGCAACAACTATAAATTATTTATACTCGAAAGCACCATCAACTCTCCATTGCGGGGCAGAAAATCTCACAAAAAAAATGATTAACCTCGCGTAGCCAAAAAGTGGGTCCTCTTCTTAAAATTAAGAAAGAAAGTTAGAATACCAAAATACTTTACCAAATACTAATACCAAAACAAAAAGTAACTTCCACAGGTTGAGGTTAATGCAAAAAAAAAAAAGCAATAAGGATAATTGAAGATGTCCCACGTGATTATAGTTCTCTTCCTTTATTTATAATTTATAAAGCATAAAATACTTGACGTATCCAACATGTACTCTAATAGATTAACTGTTACATATCATCCTACATTACAGTAATTTTTGACCTCGCTAAACTTGAAAATAATGTATCATTATATCCCTCACGTCATTGGCATCCATGGCGAACCCCCTCATCTAGAACTAATTTTGACTTCCAGAGGTTGAGTTACAGATTACCGTTGCTGTTAAACACTTTATATTCCCAAGAAGTTGATCCACCTTCATTAAATGCCCATACAACTCAGGCTTTCTTATATTGAGTGAAAATGCTTGTCTTGTGTTTATTATATCTTCTACTTCAGTCTGTATTGAAGCGCAACCTATTTTCAATGACACTTATTTTATATGACATCTGATATAAGTTATCTTTGTCGTGTTTTCTAGTCGTGTCTGGAGGTGAGTGTTGGTAAACTTTCGTTAAATGTCCGTAAAATTTAGACTTTCCTGTAATAACTAGAATGTTTGTCTTATGTTTGTAATATCTATCTAATTCAATGTGTATTGAGATGCTACTTATTATATTGCTAAATGTCATGTTACGTAAGTTATTTTCACTGTTTTTTTTTGTGTGTTTTTGATGGCAGTGCCGCTCTGCCCTGTGTTTTTGGGGGCAGGAGCCCGTCAAGCTGCAAACTTGCAGCTTTTTTTTCCAGGCCCCCCTTATCACGCGTGTAAAAGCGCTGTGACAAAAATAAACTGATTCTGATTCTGATTCTGACTTGTCTGCTTTCCCACCTGCTTGTCTTTCCAACCGAGCATCATCATATAGTGCCGCTAACTTTTAAAGTCTTCCAGCTTGCGCCATCGACTCATACTTCGTCTCACCCTACGATGGACTAAAGGCCAAAGCTACGGACCGCTAGATCCAATCACGAGCCACTTAGAAATTGTGCGGCATTTCGCTTCGATGCACGTATCGGTGCCCGCGTCTCGGATCCCTGATGAGGGGACGGGTGGACAGTGGTTCGAATCTAAGAGCACTGAGTGACTCAACAATTTTACATCGCAAAGAAAAAAAAAAAAAAAAAATATATATATATATATATATATATATATATATATATATATGCTCTTTGCAGCGTCGAAGCTATAAAAGTGATGCGGCGATTTTGGATTCGGAGCATTATTCGTCCACTCCTAATCAATGTTAAGCGTAGTTATAGTATAGCGTGGAACGTGATTGGACCTGGCGGCCCGTGGCTTTGGCCTTTAGTCCATCGTTGGATGAGACAGAGTATAGCTCGGGTGAAGCGAGAGAGAGAACGAACAAAAGAGCAGGCACATTGGCGTTAAAATAAATTAAACACCGATGACAAGGCTTTCATTCTAGACTATCCACAGTGACGATGTCCTTGGCCGGTGCACTGCAAACTGAACAGCAGGCAGGAGCAAGGCGGGACCACGGCACAGCGAATGTTGGGGCCAAAAGGCTGATGCAGCACATTATGTTGTCCTCCTGGTTTTTGGCTCTGTCCTCTTCGGCGCCTTCAATCTCCTCGGTGTTGCCCTTGAGCGGATTGATAGCAGGATGGCTGTCTGGTTCTCCAATGGGTTTCTGGACCCGCATGATGGACATGGTCTGCATTACATGTCACGAGTTTTGACGTCTCTCGACGAAAATCACAGGATATGCAGGAGCAGGTTGCAGAAGTTCGCGCCTTGAGAGGTTTTCTTGATCGCTGGTTCTTGGTGAGCTTGCGCATTCCTCTGCCATCGACCATGTGCATGGGCACATCTTACCGTGACGCTGCTCGGCTCGGCCCTGGACAAGCGGCAAGACCCGCTCTGATGCGCCATTTGTGGTATTCTCGCTCACCGCTCGTCCCGAGAAAGGAGCCGAGTCGTGATGGAGGACTGTTTATTCTTCAAGCCCGGTGCTCGGTGGCTAACGAGCCATCCTCAACTGTCCTGTTCCCCCTCCACGCGCTCGTACCTTGGCCCTGCGTTTGCTCCTCGCGGGGCCAAGGCACGTTCCCAAAGTTCCGTGTCCAAAATCTCCACAATTATAACTTCCCAGTTCCTTTTTTTTTGCGGGGGGGGGGGTGCAAAATAAGAGCAATGGAGGATTACTGTTAACAGGTGACACAAATACAATTGTCCAATTAACACCCCTAAATACAGTAGGCTCAAGAGTCGATCCTTTAGGAATAAAAAAAAAAGTATTTTCTAAAAGAGCAACGGAGCGGGTAGTTTTAAAAACATAAGTGTTGACTCCTCGGCCGCGCATCTACGACACAGACAGGAGGGTGTGACCCCGAAAACAAGTTTCTTTTTCAAAAACACTCTTGCCAGAAAGTGCGTTTTTGCGGTGTCAGACGCTCCCCTTGTTCCTCACGACGCTGCTCCAAGCAAGAATAACTTGTCTGTATCTCAAATACATTACGTGCACTGACCTTACGTTAGCTGCTATTGCCACAATAGCAGCTCGTAAGGTCAGTGCAAGTCGTGTATTTGACCTCACTGCTGAACGCGTACCTTCCGCAGCGTGCATTTTGCACCACCAGATTTGATTTTCTCAGCAAGAACAAATCGAAATGACCACCAGCATAAAGTGCGATGACGTCACGTGCGAACCACATGTTAAACAGTTCAGTTTCCTAGTGAAATGCGATGTTCGCAACACTAGCAAAAGTAGATGTTCAAGTTGTAAAGATGTCTAGTATGCATATATAGCAGTCTCGCGATGATATGCGAGACTGCTATATAATAAACAAATAAAATGTTAGAGCGCATGAGAGATAAAGCAGAGTTGTAACGTAAATGTCCAAAACAAGTGTACGTAAAACCGAATGTAACATTAGACCTCTCGAGACAGTATCTCGCAAAGTTTCGAGCTCATGCAAGCTGATACCCAAATGTGATTTATATTAGAAAAATATAAGAATCTTTGTACTTCGCGCTACTTATGTGTAATTAGGAATATCATATTGCATTCATCTCTATGCATTTCTTTTTGCAGTAAGGTATTGTGTATGGAATTATTTAGGATACAATTTATTATCTCTCTCTTTCTGCACCTTTCGTGTATTTGCCCTTATATCTATCATGTGAGCACACGGTCCTTTTGTGGCATACCCCGCGACCCGGTGTTTCACACTGCCAAACAGCGAACAAAAAAACACGTTTCCGCAGATCGGCTCAACAGCTGGCTTATTTTCGAGTATCGTCCTCTCGTGTCGGTCATGCGAACTTCCTACAGTCAAATTTATTGATGACAGTAAAATATATATTTAATTACTGACTGAAGATTGGGCGATATAAATGAAGGGCCGATGACCTTATAAATATGTCATAAATAAATGTACCCCAAATTATCTGAAAGATGCTCTGCAAATCTTTTCCGGCGCTTTTATCCTCGATAAGGCACGTGTATCAGTGATTTGAGAGAGCTTTAAGCTAATTTCTGACATTGAAGTTGATTAAAATCAATATGTGTTCATGACACATAAATAACTTTCAAAACATATAGAAGTCTGTGATTGCCTCTTTTATGTGATGAACATCAATTTTATCTGTCTGTGGGCTGGACAAAAAGAAAATGCACAGGCCGGGGCGCGTGGCGAAACTATGGCAATTACGTACGCAGAGCGCCAGAAAGTGACCAGTTAAATCGCTGCCATGTCGAGTATGAAGCATCAAATACTACCTCGTTCTATTTAACAAACAATCATCAATTAGCAAGGGTGAAGCTTATTTTCAAATTGAATTGACCAACATCTTGTCAAGAAGAGAACATCATCATCCAGGCTATAGCAGTTTATCGCCCTATAAGAAAATGTTCGCTTGGGTATACGCGCTATCTTTAGGCCAGCTTCGATCTGAGTATACGAAGGTGCGTATAGATTAGAGTGAACAATTTTTGATCACTGCTTTCGGTTTGGTTCTTCGCCTACATCACTGCGGGTTAGGAAAACAGCCGTTGTGATTTCCGCTCGGTATTTCTATCAAAGGAAGACTGAAAGGGCTTGTCCTAAAACTTTCCAGGCATTTTAAAAATACTGCTTTTAGCTCAGTCGCGTCGTCATGGTATGTATTGTGAAGCGTATTTTGTAAACTATATTTCATGATATATATATATACCCGTCTCGGGTCGAAACGTCTAAGTAAAGGAGTTAAGTTTTTGAAGTGGCTCTTTTTTTATATATATATATATATATATATGGCGACAATGTGTGCATTGTATGATTTTATACGCTCTAGCTATGCACCTTAGTTCAAGAGCACAACTATGATTCAACTTCTAAGACTGCGACGCAAATTGTACCAAACATGGTACAACATGGTATTTTAAGCGACCTACCTCACTTCGTGACAAACTTTCAACTCAGGTAAAGTGTATGTGACTGACGTAAACAAATGAATGTTAAGTCGTATAAACACGACGTTTGAATGTTAATCTAGATTTTTTTTGTGTGTGAGTGTGTTGCGTTGAAATTAAATTTCGCAGTTCCTTATTTTTGGTACCTGAAAATAAAAGACGATTGCATAAAGGGTAAACAAAACTTTATAGCTTCTCATTTCACGGCAAAATAGTGCCTATTGCCCAAACCACGCGTAAAATATATTCTCACTTTAGCGGTTCAAACCGGTTAGGACCGGTTTAAACCGTTATTTTTGCTCCCCGGAACCGGAACTGAAGAAGCCGTGAACACGAACCCGAACCGAACCGATAAAAATTTCGGTTCGACACTCAGAACAAGAAAATAGCGCGTTACTTTCAAGCTGATGTAACGCGTTCCTTTTGAATCTAAGTAACAAGTAACGTTCTTGGTTACTTTTTGAGTAACCAAGTGACGGTAATTTAGTCATTCTATTACCGCGTACATTAAAGTCCCTTGATGCTTCTTTTCACAAGTAACGACAACTAAACAAATGACGAAACACATTCCGTAGGAACAAAATGGCGTCGTTCAGTTTACTCTTCTGCTGTGTGCCGCCATTCGCTTCCTAAAATCTGCACCGTCACGTAGTCGGCGCTTCAGATGATGTCGCTACTGGTAACAGCTTATTCTGGAACTTTAGTGTACAGTGTAAGTTTGCCTCTAAACTACGAAACCCCAGTGTTTCTTCCACGGCGAGGAACTCTTTGCTTGTGCCGCTGCTCGGTTAGTGTAGACCCCTATCGAAATACTGCCCTCTGTTGGCAGCTGAAGAATCCCTGCACAATGGCGGACTTAAGCCGGAACGTCACGGAACACTTTATGTATTTGGTTGGAATAGAAGAAAAAAACACATCCCACAGAGAAAGGTGATGAGCGCAGTGACTTTGCACTTTCGATGCTGTTTGATTGGCTCGTCGGCTCCGTTGGCCGCGCTCCGACGTTCGCTATACTGAATCACTTGCACGTTCCACGATGTCAGTTGTTCCGCCATTGTGCAGGGGTTCCGACCTTCTAATAATTGGCACGCGAATTTCGAAAGGGGTCTATTCTGTTTGCTGAGTGCATCCTTACCCTTCGACCAGGCGGGGCGCTGGCAAAGATGTCATCAACCCGAGATGAGGTAACCCAAAACAAAGGCATCGGGACACGCAATTTTCTGCTTTGTCCGTACTGATCGCTGCACTTACGAAACACCAGTGTCTTTTTTTTTTTTATGATGAATGTGCAGTGTGACTGCTTCGTATGGCCTCAGTCATACAAAAGAATCGGTGTTCGTTGCAGACAAAATTATGACAATTATCTGCGGCCTCAATCATTGTCGAAGCATGTTTAAACAGACGAGAAAAGTCCCACGTGGCAATGGCCTCCGAAAGAGTACAGACAACCAAACTTGGATACAAGATGGCGGCCGGGTCAATAACTTCGCTGCGCTCTAATACTCCAGCTACTCTGTACGTGAGATGTCATAGTGGAGAACGCGGTAAATGAGAGGGTAGCTCCTTCTCCTTTTTTATTTTTTTATAGGTTTTCGCGTTTCTTTTTTCTCCTCTCTCCGCGCTCAATTCAAACCCGCGGATCGAAGTCCGAGTCGCTCGCTCTGAAGGCGAGACAGAGTGGGGTTGGTTCGGCCGTCGGAAAGTGCGTCGTCCGTCGTTGGCGGCGGTCCCCCGACACACGCGCTTGGTTCGTGCCTTGGATCCGGCGTGGTGGATTGCTCGGCGCTCGGACACTCTTACCGGTAAGTGTTCAGACCTCCTGCTGCGTCTCTCTTTTCAAAACACGGAAGGTGTCGGATCCCCGTGGAAATTGTGACGAAACGCCGCGAGGAAAACCGTCACAAAATGTGTGACACGGATTTAAGAGGAAAGAAAGGAATGTATAAGTGGGGGAAACCTATTGATAAATTGAGACGAAAGAACAAAATTCCGAACGTCGTCCGGCGAGAATTGAACCCAGAGCCTCAAAAGATTATGAGCCCGAAACGGGGAATATTTGTTTTCTTTGTGGCGATATATATGACAAGGGGGAAAGTTGTAAAGCGATTAAAATGGTTAAGTGTGCTAGTTGGTACGTGTGTTAACTGGAAAAGCGCCTCGAAAATACGCGGACACGAGAAAGACGGGGCAGGACCAAGTGTTACTTGCAACTGAACGTTTATTGAAAACACACTCACTATTTGTACACGCAATCAGGCTCCCGGCACAAAAAAAGCAAACTCTTTCCCAGTTAAGTGCACCGACGGTGCACTTACGCAGCTACCCTCACCCTTCACTTTTATGCAATAGGCCTCAGATAATTATCCCCCAGTTTTATTTAAGTTTTCCTACAATTTTTGCATCTTCAAGATTAGCAGTGAATGGCGAGATTCCCTGATTGGGGAACTTCTGACAGATAAGGCATGCTCGCGTGCCCTGCCACTTATACACCTCCCCATTTCCCAAAGTACACTTTACTGCAAGTAGTGGGTATTTCATAGACAACTGACGTTGCACAATCAACGTATGGCGCTGCGTGTTTTTTAGCACATGTCTCTGCTTTTTTCTATGATATGCGTTGGGTCATGAGATGGATATATGTATTGAGTTACAAGTTGCACCAGTGTTGTGTGATATCTTTTTAGCTGAATGTAACAGGGGAATTTCCGAGGGCCTTGACATGCGAGACAACTTCAAGGTTTTCCGTTATGTGGATGATTTTATGGTGCTTGTGTCATAACCCCACGTCTGTAGCGATGACATTATCAACAGAACGATGGAGGTTATTTCCTCAAAATCACATGGCCTCACCCTCACCCACCAAACCATGGCGTCTAAGAGGCTGCAGTTCTTAGATTTATCTTAGACCTAAAGTTTCACTTCAACAAGTATCACATATGCTGGAAGCACCAGCCACGCTCGAAGAAAGGGTATCTTGCCTTTCTCGTCTGCCTATTCCAAATTAATGAAACGAGGCATTGCGTCGTCGTTGTTGAAAGGTTTCCTAGATAAGTCGTGCAAGCGTGCTATGTACGATAGTTTTTTGATCAAGTGGGCCGCCTTAAATTAGCGGGCTATCCAAAACGTCTCTTGGATGAAGTTTCAGAAACCTTCGTTTCAAAGTTTAAAGAAAGACACGGAGGAGAAACAGTCGCCCAGAGGACAAAGACCAGACCAGTGGTAATCCCATATAATCGTCCCACAGCCTCAAGAGAGTTGCCGCACACTTTGAAGTGCCTGTGGAGTTCTCTGCCCAATCTAAACTGTCTAGCCTGTACTCAAAAAAAAAAAAAAAAAAAAAACAGAGGCACGGGCTAAGGAACACGCAGCGCAGTACGTTAACTTGTGCAACGTCAGTTGTCTACGAAATGACCATGACTTCCGGTAGAGTGTACGTTGGGCAAACTGGGAGGTGTATAAACGACAAGGCACGTGAGCATGCCTTTGTGACTGCCTGGAGCTGAACTGGTTGGTATAACATGCTTCTGAAGGTTTCCAGCTAGAAACTTTTTTCCCTCTACGTTCAGCTGGAAACCTTCAGGAGCATGCCTTATCTGTCAGAAGCTCCCCATCGGGCCATCTCGCCATTCACTGCTAATCTTGAACATGCGAAAATTGTAGGAAATCTTTAAAACGTCCGAGGACACCTAACAACTTCTTACGAGTTGTTAATGGGACAACATGCCGCCTGCGACGTACTGCTTCCGCCTCGCGTTGTCGAAGGGCCTCGTCCTCTTGCCACCTGAGGCGCTTTGAATCGCGATCCGCTTGCGCCTCACGCTTTCGAAAGGCTTTGTTCTGTCTCTTAGCGCGTTGCGGCGCTGCTCGTTCCGCCCTCCGTGTCTTCGGAAACTTGACAACGATCGTGGATTTCGCTGCCTGCCTCCTCGCTCGATGTGCTGCGTTATTCCGCTCTCTTAGTTCATTTGCGGTGTACTTGCCCGGACGGGCAGGTTTTGACTACTGCCATGCCCCCCCGCCCCCCTGGCTACGTGCCTGTGATGTAGCATCGATATATAATAACTAATAAATCTAGCAGATATGAGTTGAGTTTGTATGTACTCCGTTCACCCTAGAAGCTCCGCCTTCCGCGCGAGGTCGCCGGTTTCCGCAGTGCTTTGGTTGCGCGTGCCTGCGCGTTCACACTTGCGTTAGCAAGGGCAGAAAGCTCTTGCTGAAGGCGAAGCTTCTAGTCTCAGCTCAAGGGGTGAACGGAGTACAGTACATAACCTGCCGATCATTCTTTCGGATAAGCCTCTTAGGATATCATTCTAAACTTTGATTTATTGTCATACAGTAAATATACTTTATATGATATACTTTCTTGAGGGGAATGTGTCTGAAATTTATTTTGCCTCGCGTACGAGTGCGTGCGAAAGGTCTTAAGAAATAAGACCTATGGCACCGCGATCCGGCGTGCCATAGCAGCGGTAGAGGACGTGGCCGACGTCTGTTCTGCTGCAGGTCGCTCTCCAGCTTCACAGTCGGCGGAAGCTTGAGCAGCCAGGAGTTGGGGCAGCGACGCCTCGCGTTCGCTCGTGCGTTTTTGCCGAGACTTCTAGCACCAACCGCCAGGATCGCGACATCCGACAGCGTGATATACGCCGGCTTCTGTGACGTCATTTGTTGCCACTTTTAGGACCACTTTCAATGTATGGGCAGGATAGGACGCTAAACACACCAGTCGGAGGCGCACTCCAGGCACTGCAGTTTGCCGGGAGTCTAAGCATCGTTAAATGCGTAGCATCTACAGGGCCTTATAGAGGACAAGAGCGCAAAAGACACGGACAAGTAGAAGGACAGGACAAAGCGCTTTGTCCTGTCCTGTCGTGTTCTTCTACTTGTCCGTGCCTTTTGCGCTCTTGTCCTCTATAATGCTTTACCAACTAGCCCAGCAGTTAATTCCCCTACAGGGCCAGCTGGCAGCCCTTTTCACTTTCGTGTTCGCGCTCACATCGAGCCTCGGTGATAACGTCACGCTGATGACGTCACGGTATTCAAAACAGTTGGTGTCCGACTGCGGGTCTACAACAATGGCGAGTCACGAAAACTCTCGGGTCATCCTTTTTTCACTGACCAGGGGGCGCGCACGTGTCCTTTATACCAGAGCCGTATATTAGGAGAGTTTGGACAATAGGCGGAGCAAAAGCCGCCGCCAGCGCCGAATATTCCCCCCACGCTTAGAGCGTAAACTAAATTTGTGACACAGCGTCGACCAATCAGGAGGCCTCTACTCCATCTCACAAATGTCTGCAGTGAAGACAAAGGCACAGGCGCGTGAGCCTAGCTCAGCGAAACGCTTTTGTTTGTACGAGACCTCGTGCATAGGAGGCACTTTCCAAAGCCACGTGCTCGTGCCCACGCCTTTGTCTGCACTGCTAGAACAGCGTCCTGAGACTGGCTGAACAGAAAGCAGTGCAAAGGGTGGGGTGCGCGAGCGTCTTGAGACGCGGAGTCCCGCTCGGCACGGCTCAAATTATACTTCGTTTCACTTTATCTGCGAGCGAAGCCAAAGCTAGAAGCGCGAGACCAGCGCTTTTGCATTTCTCTCCAGCTCGCGCGCTCGAGCAAAGCTTGAACGCACGGAGCTTCCGTGCTCGCGCTTCCAGTTTTGCCTTCGCTCGCACATAAGGTGAAACGAAGTATAGTCGTGTCACATATTTAGATCACACGACCACCGCTAGGGGCTGTTTCGCGGCCTGTGGTTGGCCCCGAGATGCTCGCCTATCCAAACCAATGCAAGGCCAAATCTCTCAATAAACGGCTCTGCTTTATACTAAAGCCCCTCTACTTTATACTAAAGTACCTATACTTCGTTTCAGCTTGGGTCCAGACGCAGGCGATGCTACAAGCGCGAGCTCTGGGCTTTCAGCGTCCCTGCCAAGCACGCGCGCTCGTGCAATGCAAGCACTGTTCAGGGCCACACGCTCGCGCTCGTAGCATCGGCTGCGTCTGGACCTAAGCTGAAACGAAGTATAGATAAGAGCTTCCTACAAGTAACGAAAATCTTTGAAGTGCCGACTGCATGACGGTGCAGGTTTTAGGAAGCGAATGGCGGCGCACAGCAGAGGACTGAACTGAATGACGCCATTTTGCTCCACCGGAATGTGCTTTGTCATTTGTATTGGTTGTCGTTACTCATGCAAAGAAGTATCAAGGGACCTTACTCTAGACGTGACCATGTAATGCTGGCTGTAGCGTTTGCAAGACGTGACGTTACTAGAATGCTCGGTTGGGAAACTGCCATACGACCCTGCTTTGAAAAAGTATAACTCCGATCCGTACTCGAGAACCGAACTAATGGCGATCTCAACGCCCATTTCTCCCGCAGCGGCCACTCCGGGAACTGCAAGGCTGCGCGTATTGGTTCAGGTCGAGTCGCGCAAGGGCTGGTGGCGCCATCTCGCAGGGCCATCTCGCACTATAGTTGGTGACAGATGAAGAACGAAGTGGAAACTCCTCCCACCTCTTTCCAGATTAGTAGAGCGAACGGTGGAGAGGAGGCGACCTCCTCTCCACCGTTCGCTCTACTGAAAGTGGAAAGGGGTGGGAGGAGCTTCCACTTCGTTCTGACCTGTCACCAACTATAGCTATATAAAGCAACTTTCATGTTTTTACTCTTCGCTAAAGTGTGGCGCTGTTATCGTATTTAGTTTGGTCTCGGTCGGCGCCAGCGGTCCAGGTTTCAAGGGTGAGTTTCCCAACTGAGTGTTTTACTAACGTTGGCAAAACACGACCATAAAGGCGCCGCCGTAGCGTCCACAGCGCAGCGTAGTGCACAAGCCACGTTCAAATGCAAGCGTCTGTACGCGCCTAAAGAATAAAAACCATCAAAAAAAAATGATGTTGCTCGTGGTCTCAGCATTCTGTCGAAATGCTAAGAATGCGTTTCGTTTCCAGTCGTTTAGTTTCTTTCGTCTCCTTTCATGGCGTCCGCGGGTGACGTACAGGTGCGTATAATGACGCTCGATCGAAACGCGGCCTAGAAATATTCCATTTTGTTCGCCAAGGGCGCTTGAGAGCTGCAGGCTCATAGAGCATTTGCTGCTCGAACTATTCCCGTCGGTGGAGAATGTATAGTATAATCGAGAGAAAAAGCGAGCCGTGCTTTCTATTCCTATGCTGAGACTCGCGTGAGAGAATATCGACGCTGAACTGGGGGACCCGTCAGTGATCGTTTTTTTCTCTCTTCGTTTTCCGTTTCCCGGTTTTCCGGGTTTTTCATACCTCGTGCGCTCGACCAAGTGCGTCCACCACTCGGCCAATAAATACGTTTTTTTCTGTGTACGTGCGTGCGTGTTTGTGTGTGTGTGCGTGCGCGCGCGCGCGCGTGTGTGTGTGTGTGTGTGTGATGGATTCATCGAATGATTGATGGATTCATCGAATACACGGAGCTGTATGGCTACAGTTATAGGAAATAAACCCCATTTCCATATGAAAATTAAAAAAAAAATGACTCTCTTAAAAAACAAAGGTTAGTTTTTAAAATTTGGCATCTGTTGTTCGGAAAGCTAGAGTTGCCTTTGGGCAGAGAATGAGCGTTCAGTGATGCGTAATTTATTATTTGCTATAATATAAAAAAGTAAATTTTTTTGTAAAATATTTTGTTCAAAATTGTGAAATGATGCATAGCAGCCGCCATTAGTTGGTCTCCTCATTGCTTCCGGCGTCTCAAGGCCGTGATTGGTTCCGAGTTCGCGCCGAGCACTGACGTAGCACTCGTGTGGAATGCCTGCTCACAGTGCACGACCAACTGATGGCGGCCGCGCATGATCTATGCATCATTTCGAAATTTCGGAAAGCACATTGACCCTTCATAATGAATGACAGTAATCGCCGAGATGGAGGCTTAAGCGAACTATATGTGGCAGCGGTGTTAGCACAGTACTGTTGTTCGAAGGTATTGATTCGTTCGTATAATTTCTGGAGGCTATACACATTTTCTACGTGGGCGCCGCCATTTTAATTCTGGAACTTCCGGTGTGCGTGAAAACATCGCTTTCTTCTCGCCTCGACAGTAGAACGTGTTAACATTTTAATTGCAACCGTCAGTCGGTCTTGTTATGACCCTTCTATACCTTTTTACTTGTTCAGGGCTGTAATCTCTTGCTTTTTTTTTTCTGAACGCATACCGGATATGGAGACAGCGTGGCTGGGTGCGAGGCTTTTGTTTTTCTAAATAAAAAGCAAGTAAAATGAGAAATTACACGAAAGAAACATCGCTCAAACAAAAACAAAGAAACAAAAACCTTATTTGTTTGCTTGCCTAAATATTTTTTTTCAGTCTACGACTCGACATCTAAATTTTGCTTTTAAACGTTTTCACCGAGCTTGATTCCGGGATTCAAAATGGCGCCGCCCCGTGAACGCTGTGGCATGTTTTGGATAGCACACGTGAAAGCACACCGTATACACTGCCCTGTCTCTCAACAGCTCAACTTAGTGGACAACTGGGAAATAAAATGTAAATACTCTAAACGTAAAAAAAAAAGTCGTTAGTTGTTTAGATAGCAGGAGTTTGGTCTGTCAGAGTAAAGCGACATTGTTAGATGAGAAATTTAGCCAGTGCAGTGCGACTGCAAGCCTGGCGTCTTCAACGTGCACCACGCAGTAGTAGTAAACGACCGCACGCTGGTGCACTATGCTCATCAGATCGAATTTCGGGCTGGGATAAATGATTTTAAATTGGGACTTTACTAATCGCATATCGTTTAGTTGGCCAAAAGGAAGAGGGTAGTAAGTCAAAAGCCAGCTTTTCGGTACGAACATTTGAAAACATAGCGGACTATTTTGTACCTTCTTTCCTTCGAAAGCTCTCCGCCTTTTCACTATGCTACATCCGCGGTTCCCAAAGCGCGTCAGCGGTGCCAACCTGACATCAGCCGAGCCCAGCTCACGCATGGGACACGAGAACTGCGTCACTCGGACGTATGCGCTCGTCAACAATCCATCCGTCGACGAATATTTGGATTCGCGTTCGTGACCAATGAGTGCCCTGACAGAACTTATCGTCACTGGGGAATGACGAGTTCTATGGTGTGCATAAAAAGCACGGTGGAAGCTAGGAGTCATCGCACCGGTGCCGAAGAATGTCCCGACGACGTGATTTCACAATTCGCATTTGAGTTGAGGATTAAAGCATAAGGAGGAAGAAGTAGGAAAATCGTTTCATGATCCCCTTGAAAGCCCCTTCATGTTTCAAAAGTAGCGTAAGGTGCGTCGATGCACGAGGCACGTTCAACGTGCAGCCCGACGTTATACTAGGAACAGCCCAGTTGAGAAACTCACTGTTGAAACCTGGGCCGCTGGCGTCCGCCGAGTACCGAGCTAGAGCACGACAACAGGCGCCACCCTTTATCAGTTGTCTGTACTGTGGTCATCTTGAGCCTTTTAGAGAGCATGTTTTTTGTGGTGAAAACCGAGGGGAAAAAATCTTTTGCATGCAACTTTCGCTGGAGTTTAGTACAAAATAAAGAGGCGCGTGATGTTTGTCAAAATCTTTAGTTTGCAAGGTTTTGTGGCAGAATTAATATTGTTTTTATACAACCATGCCTTAAGCGGTGATTTCAGGTAGCGCGTCCCTGACCTAAGTACATCTTAACTTCGGTAGAAATTGTGCCGCGTCCGCCTGGGAGAGCATGGGAGTGGCACCCAAGAACACCCTTCCACCGTATCTGTTTCGGCGACAAGATTGGGCCGATTAAAGCCAAAATAGAAGTTACGTGCAGTTCGTCGAGTGACCGCTGCGGGAGAAATGGCGGCGTATGCGATCGTCATAAGCTCGGTTCTCGAGTACGGATCGGTGCCAATTTTCAGAGCAGGCTCTATGGCAGCTTCCCAACTGAGTGGTTCTAGTAACGTTGGTGCAGCCCTTGTGAACGATCATGGCAGCACAGCGCAGCAGTGAGCTAGATTTCAGACGTCATGTTCTTCCCAGAAGTGGCGCGCGGCATGTGTCTCGAGCACTTAATAAGTTATTGAGCAGCCACTTTTCCCAGGATAAAGAGGCTTTAGGTTCCCTGGGTTCTGCAGCGCGAGCTCCACGTTCATATACGTGCCGGTGCATGCTGCGCTAAGCATCAAATAATAAAGAAAAGAAGAAAACGAAGTGTTTTGTTCCAAATCAACCAACAAGTCTGAAGAAGCAAGTATAGGTCCTCTTTCGACGAGGCCGCGCGTAGTCCTTTCCTCCAATGAACCGAAGATCGACGGCGAAGTGTAGCGAACGCTTTCCAACGCTGCAGCATGATCTTCAGCCAGGAAGTGAGCCACTACAGCGCATCCCGGTTCCTTCCATGCAGCGACGCAGCGATCAAGACCAGTCCAGCCGGAGAGTCGAGCCACAAAGTTTCCCTCGGACTCTCCTTTTCCTCGATGACGCTCATGTACGCGACAGTGACAGTCTTTGCCCTATGGGGTCTCTTGTTCTACGCCTTCCTGATCGTCTGGGGGCCCTCGGCCTTCGAGCGGACGTACGGGCCGTGACGGATGCCGGTTCAGCGGTGCTGGTCCATCAACACAAGTTTGGGGAATACCGAATTAATGCATATTAGTAAACTAAAACAAAAGAAACAAACAAACAACGTGCCTTCCTCTTTTCCCTTTCCTCCCGCCCCCCCCCCCCTCCCCGTTTGTAAGTATACTGGATAACAGAGAGAGGAAGACACGGAGAGGTCTGTGTTTCGCCCTCTACTTGTTTTATTCTTATTTTCTTATCCAGTAGAAATATTATGTTGCGGAACACTCAGTTTTTGCCCAAATGTAGCGCTTAGAGTTGTCCGGACCAGATACCAAAGTTTCAGAACGAACTGTTAACTCATTCAAAAGTTATAAGTGATTTTTTTAAACTTTCTATGGGAAAATGGAGCTCGTTCTTGGTGGTTTGCACCCTCCAGCCCCATGTATCCCATTACAAATTTCCGAAAATCGCTTATGACTTTAGAATGAGATACCGGTTAGTTGTGAAAATCTGGCATCTGGTTCAGACCGCTAGCGCTACATTCGGGCGGAGAATGAGCGTTCGAAGATACGCATTTGATCTTTAGATTAAAAAATCACAGCCCAGTTTGCTTTGGGGGCACCTCGTACGAGTTGTGGATACCCCCGTGGTTGTTGACAACGGATGCGTGGCAATGAATACAGGTTTGGTGGATCATGGGTGAGGATGGTTCACGTATTTGATGGTGGTCGGTTGACGGATGCCAGTACATGGGTCTCTCGTGGCGGACGACGACTGATTGATGCGGGTTAATCAATGCAGGTGTGTTAGATGCCGCCGCGTCTTGAATGCATATTTGGTGGTTGCCAGTCGACGGATGCCGGTTGACGGATACCGGTTAATTAATACAAGTTTAGTTGTTTATTTCTCTCTTTCTGATGATTACAGGTTTCATGAACGTTCGCTAATGAGTAACTGATGCCGATTGTGAGATAACGTTTCGTTAAATATTTGTTGACAGACGTTGGTGGATAATGGCTGCCGCATATTCCAGCCCACAGATGAGACATTGGCGTACAAAACGAGCCGGAATAATAATAATAATAATAATAATAATAATAATAATAATAATAATAATAATAATAATAATAATAATAATAATAATAATAATAATAATAATAAGATAAAGACGTTTACGATTCCCTGTAATGCCGATTTAGAGCGCAGCTCTTGAGGAGGAGGAGGGGAGGGTATGGAGAGGAGGGCATCCTCTCCTGCTCCCTCCTCACCCTCCCCTCTTTCTCCCATCTACCCCCTCCTTCTTCCCCTCCCTCGTGACGTCACTCGAGACCCTAGTGACATCATTATGGGAAACGTCCCATAATGCAATGACTTGGTGGTCGTTTCCGGCTTGAGCGCCGACGCCGCTCAAGCCGGAAACGGGCGCCTAAGAGCTGCGCTCTAATATATAAAAAAAAAGCTTTTTCGTGCTAGGATATTTATTAAAATTAGGCAACGTTCGTTTTCAATCTGAGTTGTTTATTTGTGCTTCTAGGCTTTGAACCTTCCCTTCATACGATGCTAGCACGAGTACGATCCCAGATTTTGCGAAGAAACTCTAACCGGGTATTCGAAAGTATTGCCTTGAATTTAGATAACGTTGGGCTGTCGCGTCAAACAATAATAGTTTACGGGCAGAAACCGATGGAGAGGAAGAGACTAGAGGGGGCGGAGGCCAGAGCGCCGTGCTCTGGTTGGCATAATTAGGGGTAGGGGCAAAGCTCCTTTGTCTCTCTACCCAGTGTTCTAACGCGTTGGAACGCGTTCGAACGCAGAAAGCCTGTGTTTGTCCCTCGAGCGCGTTCGAAGAGTAGTGAAAGACACTTCGCGTTTAGCCCCTAATCATACCAACATAACTCGGTGTTCTAACGCTCCCGTGGTCTCTCGTCCCCTCTTCTCCCTCAGATTCTACCCGTACACGAACGGCATTATACTCTTGTTTCATACTTATCGTGCAACGCTGTAAAAGCTACTGGCGCGAGCGTGGGGCTTGTTCTGGTTGATCATTTGCACGCGCTCTCGCGCAAACAAAACCATAGATGACGCCACACGCGCTCGCGCTAGTAGCTTTTACAGCGTTGCACGCTAAGTATGAAGTAAGTATGCGCAAAAATTACACCATCTTCCCGAGGGGAACCATGGGGTGATGCGGAGCATCGTGTTGGTTCCGAGGAAAGAGTCAGTTGCGTGCTGACGTCGAGAGGTGGCGCCACCGACTGCCCTAGCGTTAGCCCCTACGCGAGCCTTCGTCGCGGCTCGCGGCAGAGAAACTTGGAACGCTCGCCGCTCGCCGTTTATTTTTTTTTTCACACTTGAAGGAGAGGAGACCAGAGGAGGAGAGTTGCGCGTGCGCGCGCGGTGTGAGTAGAAGCGAACGCACGCGCAGTGCACGCAGCTGGTAGAGAGAGAGAGAGAGCGGAGAGAGTAACGCGCAGCTGTTGGAGAGAGGGAAGGAGGAGAGTTGCGCGTGCGTAGTTTGAGTGCGGACTACAAGGCCGCGGGACATAGACCCGAGCAAGAGATGCTCCGCATCTAAAAGCAGACGACTTGCTCTCCGCATAGACGTTTGACTTGGCTTATGATGTTCACGGTTCTCGCTTCGGGATTGGTCCTTCGGCGTATATATATATCGATTAATGCAGCAATCTGATTGGCTGGTGAGCGGCATAATAAGATGCTAGGGAGACGCCACGCACTGCGTTTGTTAAAGTCCCAGTCCCACTGCTCACGCGTCCCACAGAAGGCACGCTTTTGTTGGCAGCAGACATGATGACAGAATTACCTGCCTCAAACATGTTCGAAACAAGTCTGCTTCATACATGTGTAGGCTTCGAACATGTCTTCAGACAATTTTTGCATGACCAACCTGACGGGACCTTCGTAGTCGTACGCGGAAGAAACACGTTCAAGACAGTGTTTGCAGACAGTTTTTTTGTATGAGGTATTGGCAGTGCGACCGCGGCTTTAGCGTACGCAGCGATGCCTATACGGAGTGCAAGTTCGTCTGCTTCTTTGGCACGGGGTTCCGGTGACGTCAGAGCTCTGGTTGGCTCTGATTGGCTCCGATTGGAAGGATAGTGGGTGGAGCTTGGGGCCGCTGACACTTAGGTCTACCCACTATCCTTCCAATCGGAGCAATCAGAGCTCGGTTGCGTTCTGGCGTCACCGCAGCCCCCTGCCCAAGAAGCAGACGAACTTGCGCTCCGCATACAGTTCGCGTCAGCGTCGCCGCCATCGCGTCTCGCATGCGCCTCACATCAAGTGCGACGCTATCGCGCGGCGACGCCAAGATGCGCGCGTCTGTCGCCTGGCGGCGGCTCTCGGCGAGCCTCGGCGTCTTTGCCGCTTGGGGCGGGTCGGGGATCTACAAACGATGACGTCATGCGTGTCTTGTACGAGATATTCTCGAGCGATATTTGGGCGTAAAAAATCCAATAAATAGACAAATGAACGGGGTGCATTCAAACTATTTTCACGAAGGTGTCTTTGAGTGGTGCATTTATGATACTCAAATTTTATGACTGTAGGTTACAGAAGGCTTTTGCCGTTTTCCTTTTGTGCATAGGACCAAAAAAAAAAGTTTTCTTGGGCTTAATATTGTGTTCCCCTAAACCTACACTCATAAAATAAGAGAATGATAAATCCACCAGATAAATACATTTTTGTGAAAAGTTTCAATCCCTCCATTCATTAATATTGGTATACGTTTTTTTTGTCACGTTGGAATAGCACTCGAGATTACCTTTTAGGTGGTATTGCCTCACAGCATATGATGCACAGAGCACGACATATCTATAAGACAGCCAACGTCGCAGTCACGTGCTGTCTCATTGACAAACAAGCGACCTCTCTCTCTTTTTTTTTTTTTTTGTAAAATGAAGGGCGCGTGACCACGACGTGATCGGTCTCCCGGGCCGCGGTCCAACAACAACGACCACCAATCCGGCCTTTGGCGTCGTTTTTTTGAGGCCGGACTCGCTATCTGGGTGCCCGGTCTTTCTTTGAACCACGCCGAAAGGCCGTTCCGGGTCTATATTTACGGAAAACCGTTAGTGCGGATAAAAACACACACAAAAAAACAACTTCACAGAGATGTACAGATATATAAATATATATATGGGTTTCACGTTCATCGATCGCAGCGCCATTGTGCCGTGTAGCGTCCGTGGCAGCAATTAAGCTTGCCCCAGTTCTATCGAGGGGCAGGGCAGGCTGAAACGAGAAAGGACATGTCGTGTTTTGTGTGTGTGTCTTGTTTTTGTTCGGCGCGTCATATATTATCTGCCTGCCCTATTTACGGCCTATGGGTCTATTTAACTTGTCCCAAGTTCATTGACGAGGATCTTTAGCACAGGTAGCCATCTGTAAAGCTTATCTAATTGGCACTCCAGAAAACAATTAATTATGAAGAAAGGTAGCGCTCAAAATTAAATAATTACTACAAAAAAAAGTCAGCGTTACTTAGCGTAGACAAAACAAAGCAAAAATTTAATTAAAAGAATCGTTATGAATAACGTTGAAAATAATCGGATCCTTTGTTCGAAAGTTACCTGGTTCGAGAATGTTCCATGAAGTATGCATTTAAACTCGGCAGCGGATTTACGCTCCTAAGATTTAACGTGTTGGATGTAGAAAATAAATCTCAGCCCACATAAATAAACTACGCATTGCATTATAAGCTGAAACTCCGTGAGGTATGTGACTTGACGCTAGCAGTGATGATAAAATGCGAAAGTTTGAAGAAATGACATTACCTGGATCACAAGATACAAGAGAAAATCCAAATTTATCTACGAGCCCGGCGTTTACCTAAACTTAATATTTATCAAATAATAATAATAAAAAATACAGTCTGGGCTCCTGTAACATTCATTTCGGTGAAAGAAATAGAACTGTCAGCAAGAAAGACAATATTGTTTTCTTCCATGCTGACATGATTTTTTTTTTAATGAACTACATTTTTAAGGCGTCATAAATGCTATTTGTTGGTTTGATGAGCATTAGAGTTTCGGTATTCTGCGACGTCCCGCCTGCGCTAGGATCGTCGCATGAATATTTTTTCGCGGTGCATCGTGATCCGAAGTGGCGATTGGCTGCAGGGATTTGTTTTCTATCCTGTCCTTTCTGAGGTTTAACCGTTCATTCGCGATCAACCTCCGATAAACTCCGACCAAGCGGAATATGCACCAGCAAGGTATAGTAATTTCCTTTTTGTTGTTTTTTGTTACTTAAGCGTGACCGTCTGCTCGGCCCTGACGTCGCGCGGCCGTGACGTCACACCCCTGCGGTGGCACTGCGCTCGACACCGCGCATGCGCAGATGATGCATTTCGATCGAATCCGACTTGTGCGCACGCGCAATGCCCACACCTGGCGTCGGCGAACGCTGACTCGTTTGGAAACAGTATGTCGGTCTATGGTTGAGGCGAAAAGAGAATGTGACACCGAAGAAAACCCGGCCGTAATGCCACGGATTATCTACGCCACTAATCCAGCACAGGCCGCATATTTGACACGAGTTCGGCTAGGACTCGTGTTCCTCGTTGAACACGAGTCCCGTTGATGCAGTCCTCCGGTACGGCCCTGGTTCCACATACGTTCCAGTTAAATGGACGTTCCACGTATTCTTTCTGGAACAGGTGAATATCTTGTGTGGATCGGGGCTTAAATGTGAAACGCCGGTTCTCTTCGCATCATTTTGGCTTTTTGTTTTAAATCTGGAACACAGAGATGCTACGTGTATTGTCTTTCCACTTACATGCCGTTCCACTTACTCCTGCTCTACTTAAGCGCCCATCTGCCCCATCTAAAACTTCCAATTTTGTTTTACATTTATCGTTTATAAGGATCAATTATCTGAAACATTGCTTTGTATACAAACTACGAAGTATTTAAAAGTATTTAAAACTTTGATTCGTATAAACTCGAAGTATGTGGAACGTACGGTTGTTCCTGGATAAGCGGAACTTTTGTTTTAAAAAAGTTCCGGTTATAACCGGAACATAGGCGGAACGAGATGAAGAGTGTAGGTGACGAAGAGGATCCACGCCACTAGGACCTATCGTAATTTAGCAAATGACGACAAAAACAAATACAGCTTGCGTATATAAAAAGAAAGAAAGAAAAGTTTTGTAAACGTAATTCAAGCACTAGTAAAAAATATATCTTTTTTATAGTGCCGATTTGTTTTGCTTTGGTACTGGAAGGAGACCGAGACCCTGTACACATCGACTCCAATTCTAAATCTACAAATAGATCCTTTGTTTTTTCGTGGGTGATCCGACACCAGCGCAATCGCGTCCTCGTCTATTTTGAGTCGAATTGCAGCTTGGCACGAACAACTATCTACCTCCTGTTCGTCTGTTAACATGCATAACTTTGGTAATTGTTATTGAACGTATCTCTCGAAAAGAATTTGCATGTAAGTTACACCCCTTCAGCTGGTCCCAGAGTTTTTCCTGGTTCATTTGTCGTGCGCTCCCGTGATGTCCAAATAAGCTAACCACATGAGCCTTTGGCTCTTTTTTGCTATCTCTATACATTGAGTGATGGGAAATAGGTTATCTTTTAGCCTTCTATTTCTTCGGATTTTATCTTGAAGCTCTCCCAGAATTTGCATTCCTTCTGCCCATTCCTCCAATCTTCGCTTTACTATCTGCATATCTAATCTGTACAAAACTGGTGTTACAGTTATCGGGCGATACGACTTGATGTTGTCTTTGTTTCCTTTTCCTTTATATAATAGTTTGATTTTGCTTAGTTTCCAATCGTTTGGTACGTGTCCCCCAATAAATATTTGGTTAATCACATGTCGTAACTACAATTTGTTTGCTTTCCCTAAGGTCTTTATAAGTCCCATGGGTATGTCATCGGGACCTGTCGATGTACCTGCTGGAAACTTACTTACGGCCTTGTTCCATTCCCTTGTGGTCTCCTCCATTGTTATACTACGCTGCTCTTCCTGTACCCTGCTGCTGTCAGTGCTCTCCACTGTCTCCCTCTGCTCAAGCTGTGAAAAAGTAACTTAGATTGTCTGCCTTATATATTCTCGTCCTTCTCCCCCCCCCCCCTCCTCTCCCCTCTTGTGTGGTCAGTAGGTGCTGGCGCCCCTCTGCCTTTCTCCTCTCCGCTTTAATGTGCCCCTGTTTGGACAGCCCTTCTTCTTTACAGACGCAGACCGGGTAGCAGAAGGGCCATGACGCCCGTGGACTCTACGAGTCCCACGTCGCCCCCATCTCTGAGCCCGTACCGCCTGAGCCCCAACGACGGTCACTCCGCGCCGCCCTCGCCCGCGCAGCCGGAGCTGCTCTCTGGCCAGCATCGGCCACGTGAGCCTCAGCGGCGTCGTGGTCACCAGCCACGGCGCCAGCAGGCAACGCCGGTTCTCCGTCAGGGTCATCGAGGCCAGCCTGTGCGTGTTCCTCAGCCTGTGCGTGTCCCTGGCTGGACTCTTCCTCGGGCTGCTCTACGAGCCGCTGCTACTCGTGGTGTTCGCGTGCGGACTCGTAGCGCTCGTGGCTTACCTCTGCTACGCGCTCGTGCTCTACAAGAGGTCTTGGGTGAGTTTCGGGTTTCTCGGGTTTCAAGATTACTGATACCTCTTCATATAAGAAGATAGAAAGCGTGGGTTCAATCCCCACCCCTGCTCGTTTCGATCTGGACGAGCATCGTGCCGGAGTGCGGTCGGGTATCACTACTGCGTGGTGCACGTTAAAGACTCCAGGCTAGCAGTTCTCCTGGCTGAATTTCTCATCTACAGTTGAGAGACAAGTCTCCCGTTGAGGATGACTAACTTCACGCTGTCTAAATCATACAAGCAACGCGATTTTTTTACTTTCTTATTTATGGAGTGTCGCATCAACTCAACGACAAAAACAATTAATCTCAAAGTAAAGAAAGAGAGAGAGAGAGAAGGTAAACCACACATTCGTGTGGACAGTCGAATTACGGAAGTTAGCATGACGTGACAACTAGAGTATATATATATTTTCTGCAAACATCTTCAAGTCTAATACCTAGTTCTGCTGGTTCGCAGTAAAGCTTACCTCAATGTTGATGGTTTTTCTAGGGTACTATAACTATTTGTATCACCCGCTGCACTTAACGTGATACAAATTGGCGGCGAAGCAACAGCCTAAGCTAAGAGCTCGAGCCGGGAGACGCTTTTTGAGCGCTCCAAAACCTAAGAGAGAGAGAGAGAGAGAGACAACAACAACAACAGAACGTTGTGAATTTTTAGGCGGCAAGAAGTTGATCTGCCTTTGAGATATGGCTACACTCGGATTGCGCCTGCAAAAAAAGCTCAATTCACTTTTTCTTTTAGAAATCGTTGGTTTTAGGTTGTAGGTTTCGAACAAAGGTTCATTTAGCCAGCGGAGTACACTGCTCATGTGAGGTGTTTTACGGTGCACATTGTGTTAGTCTGCAAAACGCCCCTTTTAACGGGGCGTTTTGCAGACCAACGCGCTGTTTATGAACAAGTATTCTCAAACAAGGTGTGAGGCAAAGCGCGTGCGCAAAAACAAGGTTCACGCGAACTGAAGCGTACTGCGCATGCACCGAGCAGACAGCAGCGTCATCGCAGATGCATGACGTAGGAGCGTACGTTTGTCTTTTTAGACTTAGGCTAGGTGACGCAAGCTACCGCCCGTTACAAAGAGTGTAGCCATTCACGTCCATCCATCCATTCATACGTTGGTACGGCGTACAGCATCCTAAAGCGCGAAACACATGTACGACGAAACTGTCCGATCCGACGTGCGAACTGCCGGAATGACCTTGAGTGGTCGGGGTTTCGTAGCACCGGGGAGCGTTGAAAACCCTCGCTTCCGACCGTCGTATTGCCTGATCGGACCTAGGATCGGACGGTTTCATCGTACATGTGTTTCGCGCTTAACACGCATGACGGTTCGCCAAACAGACACGCGTCTTCGGGAGTGACCTCAGCAATGGCATACTTGTCGGATGATGTTTTGAAAAAAGGTAGAAGCAAACTCGAAGATCTCGGCGTGCCTTTAACGGCAAGCTGGCTTCCTTCCTTGCACCGAAGCGAAAGGAGAAGCACGCTTTCCAAAATTGTTCTTTTCCCTCTTTTTTGTTTCCCTTTCTTTTGTGCAGAAGGACATCTGTTTCTGAAGGATGACAACATAATGTACTTTACATCAATACTTACCTCGTAATTGATAGTTTCAAATATTTAAAAATATCGTGAGGATTAAAAAAAAAGTACACAAGCTTGATCATGCTGACAAAGATTGTTAAGCACATAAGGAGTGTTAGGCCTTCCAGGGAAGAAGGGAAGGGCGTCTGGACGGCAGTGCCTACCGAAGATTCGCTTTCATTTCTGACAAACGCCGTGAGATGGCGCAGCATGACGGAAAAGGCCGCGCATCGCTTGCAGCGCCAATGGGTTCGCATATTGCGTACTAGCTCAGACACCGACCCGGGATAGCTCAGTTGGCAAATCACTTGGCTCGCAATCTCAAGGTAGTGAGTTCAAATTCTGCCGAGAACTGAAGCCTTTTTATACGGCTCCCTACGTGTGTATAACGTTTTTCGGTGTCAGGTTTTTGTTACAGCCGGCAGAAAGAGCCAAACGTTACAAAACGCCCTGAAAATCGGCTGATCAAACACATTATGTGTTAAAAATAAGGTTTGGATAGCTTCGTAACGGTTTAAATATGCAAGTCGTGTTGGATTCGCGAATTCCGATTTGAAGATGACGGGGATCTTTGGCCGATAGTTCGTAGCACACCGTAGCGCGGAAACACATAGAGCGGAAGCTCGCGCCGCAGAGCGCGGGGCATCTGGGCTTGATCCTCGCGTCCGCCCGTTTCAATCTTAGTGAGCATCGTACCGGCGCGATGACGTGAAAGACCCCGGGCGAGCGGTGGCACTGCACCGGCTAAATTTCTTATCTACACCGGAGACATCAGACGCTCATCGGTGTTAACTAGCTTCACGTCGCCTATGCACACGCACGGCGTAATAACAATTATATGAAGCTAAAACTGATTTTATTATACTGTGCACAGAGAAGCCACCAAAATAAATAAAGATGTTTCTGCGCTATATCAAAGGTTTTTTTTTTTTAGTTTATACTGGTATTAAATAAATTAATTATTAAAATTTTGTTTACACAATTGTCATATATACACCCTGTTGGCGTTGCGTGGTAACTTGCATAGAACGTCGGAACTATTCGGGATAAGGGGTCCTTCGGGTAAGGGGGAGAGAGAGAGAGAGAGGGGAGGTTGATTTTCTGCTTCATCCCCCGTATTGTTTACATAAAGTGTTTTCTTGCTCCAACGCCATTGGAACTTGTAAGCCCGCGAGGTATGCCATCCAGGGTGGGCGCTGGCTTGCGGCAGGTGTGGCTATTCAAGAAATAGAGGACCGCCGTACGTCACTTCATGATACAGAAGAGCGTTGAACAATTTTGCCCCGCGTTGCCGGACGGATGGATGGATGTTAACGGTTGCACCCTTCATAACGGGCGGTAGGTTGCGCCACCTAATCTAAAAACTAAAATACGCACCCCCCCCCCTTCTGCCCCCCTCCCCCGCCGTTCTAAGCCAATTTCCTTCCTTCTGTATTTTAGAGCGCAGTCATCAGGCGCCTGTTTCCGCGTTTCGCGGCTTCGCCGTTGGCGTAACCGCCCCGCTAAATTTAGCGGGAAACTGAATCGGTGTTGAGGTCACGTGACGTCAATTTTCCGCAATTTAGCCGGGGAAACTTAACTCTCTAAACGTAGCCGGAAATTTTCTCGCTACGTTAAAGGGTTAAAGAGGAGGAGGGGACGAAGGGGCATACCCTCCCCTCCGTACTCCCCCCTCCCCCTCCTCTTCCTCAAAAGCTGCGCTCTAATTTCGCGTTACAGAGATTTGTAAACGTCTTTCATTTTTGTAAATATCACCAGACAGTGTGGGGATATCGCCAGGATAACCCCTGGGGAATCGGGCAAAAAGTATAAAAAATCAATACGCTCACCATCCGTTTTCTTTTCCCGACCTCGCCAATTTTCCTCTGGTCAAACTTTGTCGGCGTTACCCCGACACCGGACCGACAGGGAGGCAGGGTTGAGACTTTGGGTGGGAGCCGCGCGGGAAGGAGTCCCGATTTTCTGTTGTCCCACCGGATGACGCCAGTGTTGCCAAAATTCGATATTAAGTATCTTAGACAGATGACGCCGTAGTGTAAGAGTATTCACCTTGGCAGGCACAATCGGAAAGAAACAGCGCGCAAAAAATACGGACAAGGACAAGAGGAATATGCGAACGACGCAAGCGATGTGGTTTCTTGTGGTTTTATCTATGCCCCCTGATTGATGGTGACTTTGGGATGGCATTTACAAGCAGCACAATGCAGAGGCAAGTGACCCCCAGTGGTCGACCGGAGTGACCAGTCATGTTCACGGGCTCTGTCATTAATACATCGGCCAGTTTGGCCGAGGTACACTCTTCCGCAGCTTAGTGGGATCTTGTATGCCACACCAACCACACAATCAACATACTTTTTCCTGTGCTTTATGGCACATTGGCATTTGCCCCCAGCCTTTTCCGCAATTCTAGGGCAGAGTTGGGCTAACTTTCATGGTGCCAAAAACACGATGGGAACGTCAAACCGCCCGGCTACCTTTTTCAAATAGTGCGAGATTTTGTGCATGTAAGGGAGCACCTAAGTTCTTGCTGTGGGGCTCTTTTTTTTTTTTTTACTTAACCCTTTCTTATTTTCTTTTTTAACAACGTCTGCACCAATGCCAGAATAACTGACGTTGGGAAGCCAGCATCTGTGAGCCGCTGTACCTGCACCCTAAAACTTACTGACATTGAATGGCAGCAGGACTTTTCCAAGGCGGCCATGAGGCAAGAGGACACATTGCTCCTTTTTACGACTTTGGAGTTTGGATTTTGGAAGAAAAGAAAAATGTATTGTATTTTACTTTGAAAGTACATTATATTTTTAGTATTTTACTTCAAGTGCATTGCGCCTTGTGTAATTACTCCTTCACTTGAAGTGCATACCCTTTGTTTACTTTGTACTTTACCTCAAGTACTTTTTAGATGTGCTTTACGTCTTTACCTACCACTGCTGATAACTTGGCATACTTTTTTATTTCTCCTTAGAAAGCCAACCAGTCGTTATGACTTCACAGTCAAAGCATCATAATATACAGCTATCGCAGCCTATTTGTCACGTAAATGTTCTCATAACAAACTTGACGTAGATGACGCTGGGTCGCAATGATATAGTTTCACCATTTTGACGCTGTTGCATCACATCTGCCCGGAACTGAAACCTAACGTCCGTTATGTATCCTTGTCCTTCTGAGGTGCAGCGAAGACGGAGCTCGGGGAGCATGCCGCCGTTTTGGGCCGGCCAGCGCAAGATATCGGTGGTGTCCGTGGACAAGATGCCCACCATCAACGAGGCGACCATCGAGGACGACGTGTCCTCTCTCCAGGAGCACCGAGGAAACCTGGAGCGGCAAGACCTACGTCGTCCAGCAAAACTTGTCCTCGTAGCCGAAGCGAGCGTTGGCCGCATTTGTATATATACAGGGTTGATCACGTAGAAAAAACAACAACAACAAAAAACCAAAGACAGGAGACATTTAATGGCGCACTAAAGTGGCGTTCGACCTTGTCTTTCTATTCGTCAACGTGCTTCACGAAGCATAGAAGCGCGCAAATAATCCGCATGCGCATCATACTTCTATTTTAAATTCGAGATCATAGATTAACATGCCTTCATCCTTCAGCTTCCTGGGGCTCTAGGTTGTATACTCGGCGAGAAAGTCGGCGATCTCTCCGACTTTTTCGCCAGGTGCTCAACGTGAGGCAGTGGCGTATCAACTTGTTTTTGAGTGGGGGGCAAACCAACCCCCCCCCCCCCGGCCGGGTCGCATATTTTTACTAGTGATGGGCCGAACTTTTGCCGAACTTTTCTAAAGATTCGCAAAGATTCGGCAAAAATACACTGTTCATCATCATCATCATCATCATTTTTTTCCTTGAGGGTCCGTGGGGCATTATACAAGGGGGTGGCAATAGAACAAAAACAAATAGAACAGTAAACGTAATTATAACACTGTAAGCTAGCTAGGTAGGTTAGATAGATAGAAAGTAATGGCTTCAACAAATTTAGTAGTATCACAAATAGAAACGATGTTATGAGGTAGTGAATTCCAATCCTCGATTGCCAATGGTAGTGTGGAAGTCTGGTGAGAAACAGTTGGTGATCGAATTGGACGTAATTTACGTAGGTTATCTAGACGCGGGAAAATGCGATGGGGAGGTGATAGCAGTGATTCTTTGAGGTAGATATTGTGATAAAAAACTCGATGGATGAGAGAAAGGCGTGATACTCGGCGGCGAAGGGAAAGTGAATGAAGGTTAGCTGATTGGCGTAATCCTGATATGCTGGTATATGGTGAGTAGTTGTTATAAATAAAACGAAGGGCTCTGTTTTGGACGGATTCTAGAATATTTGCAAGGGAGGACTGCCATGGGGGGACCACATAGATGAGGCGCATTCTAACTTCGATCTTATAAGAGTAGTATACGCTAGTCGTTTCACGGAGGGTGTAGCAAGTTTGAGGTTACGGCGCAAATATCCGAGAGAACGGTTAGTATCAGAAATAACAGAAGTTGTGTGAGTAGTCCATGATAGGTCAGAGGTGAGATGAACACCCAGGTATTTATATGATGAGCATGCTATTGCTTGAGTGTTAGTGAGGTAATACAAAAATGGTGTGGCACGCGAACTGCGGGAAAATGATAAGGAGCTACATTTATTGAAGTTTAACGTCATCTGCCATTTTTCACACCAATAGATTACAGACTCAAAGTCTTCCTGGAGAGCATGATGATCATGGTATAAAAGAATGGGTCGGTAACTGACACAATCGTCGGCGAACAGGCGCACAGAAGAACCTATATTAGGTGGAGATCATTACTATAGATTGGGAACAAAAGGGGCCAAGTACGGTTCCCTGGGGGACACGTGACGTTACGGTAGAGGTGGGAGATTTTACGTTGTTAACGGAGGAATATTGCTTACGGCTAATTAGGAATTCAAAAATCCACTTAACAACAGAGGGATGAATATTAATATCGTTAAGCTTTGTTAAAAGACGTTGGTGTGGTACTTTGTCGAATGCTTTGGAGAAGTCAGTGAAAATGGCGTCGGTCTGAATATTCGAATCGAAGCTTGAATAAATATCAGTAAGGAAGGCGGTTAGCTGGGTTTCACAAGAGTAAGATTTACGAAATCCGTGCTGATGTTCAAAAAGATGGTTATGAGAGTCAAGAAAGTTTATCATATATGAGTAAAGTATATGCTCCATGAGCTTAGATGGAACACTGGTGAGAGAGATGGGACGGTAATTACTTATTAGTTGGCGCTCACCAGTTTTGTGAACAGGTATTACGTTAGCTATTTTCCAGACTTAACATTGATATTCAGTCTTTTCTCACGAAAAAAGGTTTATTTTTTTCTTAACCTAAATGCAACATGTAGTGCCTATTGACACAGTTATTACTAAGTTAGGTGATATTCTGCAAGATAATTGTATCGGTGTCGCTTTTGTGTGTTTACTTGCAATTTTAGTGTCTGCTTCCAGAAAGTGGTGTGACAACAAGGTTGGGTAGTAGCCGGCCCAGTCACGAATCACGCTACGAGAGTTTTGATTTTGAGATTTCATCAGCGCACGCCTGCAAGTGTGTTTACATTGTTAAAATAAAGGCAATCACTGCTTTCTTACTTTCTCTGTGAGTCGCCGTTTTGCGCGCGAAAACGAATGCAACGGTTGCTGAGCTTTCATCAGAAGAGTTAACAATATTGTAAATATGCATGTTTTTCGATTCGATGGAGGCCCCCCCCCTTCCTGGCTACGTGCCTGCCTCGCCGTAACCGCTGGCTGTACTAAACTGTACGATGGTAACCGCACGACTGCGCGGCGTCCATTTGCGATCCATGGCCCCGTCGTGTTCGTGCGCGCGCAAACATTTGCCGAATTCTGCCGAACTTTCCTTCTAAATTTCGGCATGTGCGGAACTTTGCCGAATCTGAAGCTCGGCAGATTTGGTCCATCACTAACTTTTACGGCACAGGTGATAGACCCCTAGCAACGACGCTCACGCCGGATGGGCTGCTCGGCAACGCGCGGGAACTTAAATTTCGGATTCGGACAGCGCGTGTATTAACCCGCCCCCCCCCTCCCGTCCCCCCGCCTGCGTTCACGCCGCTCCGCGGCGAACGTTTGCGGCTGCTAATTACAAAACTATTAACCCACTTAGCCCCCCCCCCCTTCTACCCCCGTACACGCCGCTGTGCAGCCGACAACTAAGCCCCGCTGTCCCCCATGCACATCCATAAATAGAGTCCCATACGATTTAGTTCAGCGATGTTTCGTCGACAACATTTGTTTTTTTCAGAGTTAATTGTAAAAAACAAATGTCATAAATACCGCCAAATGCCTTGACAAAACAAAATGTTCGAGGAAAAAAAAAGGAAAAAAGAAGCCCACACCGTGGATGGAACCTTGGTCTGCTACGTATGAGGCAGACATCTTACAACTAAGTTACGCTACCGCTTCGGAGACTCGCATTGTAACCACTGCCTATGTCGACGGCTGCAACGCCTATCTCCACGAACCAGCCAATCTGGCGTGAGCGCCGTTGCTAGGGTTTGTATCGCCTGCGCGTTAAAAATATGCCCCCGCGGGTTGGTTGGCGTTGCCCTTGGTATTCCTTGGGCGCCGCCGGCCAGTGTTTGCCCTGCCCAGTGGCGGCTGTTTCAGGGGGGCAAAACACATGCCTTGCCCCCCACTCTGAGAACTGGGGGGGCAAGCGCCCCCTTGCCCCCCGGTTGGTACGCCCATGAACATGAGGCCCCTGACCATTTCTCCACTCTGCTCTCTCTATGAGAGGAAGACGGGCATGCGGTTAACTTGTTGGTTTTTTTATACTTGGTGAAGCACGTATATCAAGTAAGATAACTATAAAGAACAAAATCGGAAATCTCTTTAGTGAAACCGTAATTAAACGACATCTTCATTCGAAAAAACATCTTCATTCGAAAAAATACAGATGGGACGACTTCGGGGTGCCTATTTCCGCTGAGTAAGTTGGAAAGCTCCGTACTGCCGCAATATTTGCTGCACAAATGGCGTGGCCATTTAGTGTAGGCCACCGAAAAGAACGTATCCGCCCCTCTCCCTTTCATCCAGTTGAGCATTTACGACCGCACAATCGATGATACGTACTGCGGTTGCTTTTCAGCTCATGCGTCCAAATGTGTATGCAGTTGCACCGCGTCCAGTTCATAAATCGCAGATAGTGATCCTCGTAGCCTAGAGTAACTCTACGGGCTGAGCACAATATCAATCTTTTCACTCGAGCTCTCTCATTAATAGATGCAACCGATGTGACCACACGGTTTCATGCACGGGCGGTGTGACCGCGGCTTTCTATAGAGGGCGCTAGTATCTGTCTCCCTCCAGGAGGTAATAAGCAAGGCACTTCCTTCCTTACCAGGCTGAGGGTGTAAAGTTGGTTGTTCCACCCTTTTGGTAACCTTTTGGGAATCTTTTTTAAAGGGTGTAGTAGTGGAATAGTTGTCGGAGATGTGCTTCGGGAGGCGCGCGATTGCGTGCTGCCTCTCGTGCGTGAGTGTCGGGGTCCTGCGTCCCTTGCTGTCCTCGTGAAGCTGTGGCCCTCCGTCTACTCTCGGCGCATAGTTGTCCTTCTCGCTCAATTTGCACGGAGAGCTAAGCTTGCGTAGCTTAGTGATGTCTGGGAGGAGGGGGAGGAAGCAGGAAGAGAGAGAAAGAGAGAAAGCCCAGTAGCGCGCCTTGCTGTAGGTCGGGGGTCTCCAAACTTTTTGGCAAAGGGGCCGGATCGGGAATCTGTTGCCTCGAGGGCCGGAAAATGAATAGGTAAATATGAATGAGAAATAAACTTAATAAATAATCTTAGATCAATATGTAAAAACGAAATTGAAAGTTAGAGTAAAAATAAATGAATCTAAGGTGGATGAAAATATATACTTTATCTTATAATTCAATATTTCGATTATGGCATTACACAATATTTGGGACCCAGAGAACTCACGAGGCATATAAATCAAAACGCGTAGGAACTTTGGCATGTTCACGCAGGACGGAAGAGGATAGAACTGACGCTGCCAATATGCGATGGATACGACACGGGACACTTAGCGCAATATACGTGGAAACGCGAAGGAATTTTAACATACGTATAGTTACACAGATACGAAACAGGGGACTAAGAATGGTGATCGTTGGTGATGACAATGTCCAATGAATAAAGAAATGCGTAGCAAATTGCTGGGCATTTGTGTTGCACGTGAAACGTGTGGTTTCAGTCCGATTCCTCTGGGATTGACGTCTGCGATCTCGGCGCTCTTCATCGGTTAGATTAGCGACTGGCTTAACGTGTAGCATGTACGTACACTCGATAGCAATCCCTGGAATGGAGATACCGGCGCTAACCCGCGTTTTAATCCCCTGGCGCTCTTCCAGAACCTGAACCAGCCAATCAGCGTCAAGCTAGGGCGTGTGACGTCATCACCTAGCTCAACCAATCAGCTACCACCGTAAAACGTTCCAACGCTCTGCGGGGAAGCTGCCCCCATCATCTGTAACCATAGAAGTATACTTAAGTTGCACTTGGCGTCCATAAAAAAAAAATTGTTTTTATTTATTAAAATGGCGTTTATGCATTTCAGAATCTTTAAGGATATCCTTTATTTAACTGTCGTTTCCTAGGCTGGTATGCGCCACTTATGGTGCAGGACGTGAATGATGCTTAATTACTGCTTACTGAAAATAAATCTTGCGGGCGATTTAAACAGCGGCCTGAAAATTGCCCGTACCATTATGCGGAAGTCTAAATAAATAAGCATCCCATATCTCGAGTGTCTTATTGCAGCCTTGGCACTGTAATTAGCTTGGCAAAAGCCCATAGCGACGTTGCATGGGAACTCGGGCTCCGTGCAAACTGTACCGTAAGTGCGTTCAGAGTTTTCCAGTATACTTTCCTACAATACCGGCGATATGGTGCGATTGGTTCGAGAAAATTTGTCGCACCTTTTGGAGCAGAAGCATACTCTTATTCTCATTCGTTCTACTTGAAGTGCCATGTTGAGATCCATATGTTGACCTGTCCAACTAAGAGACAATTAAAATTTTAAAATAATTTTATTATTCACATGTGGAGAGAGATTTCTGCCGATTGAAACTTAAGCAGCTGGACAATAAATATGCTTTGAAATATCCAGCTGAACTCACTAATTTTATTCTCAAGCCTTCATTCAACTACTAAAGTTAATTTAGTTAAAAAAAAAAAGAACTGAAGCTTAGCCACGAAAAGTTGGGTGGCTAAAGCGGTTCCTCTCACGCGAATTCGGTTTCTGCGCACGTAATGCCCATAGAGTGACCCTAGGTGTCGGCAGATGTCTGTTGAGGCCTTAGCTTGTTTGTAGACAGCCCGCCACGTAGCGGCAACGCCGAGAAGCTCAGGAGAGGAGGTCGTTTCGACTCTGTCGTCTGCTATCGCTGCTTGGTTCTCGTAGGCAGCATAGAAACAGTCATTGTTTTCAGTAATTATTTTTATGCTTGCGCCGTATCATTTCTACGCACTGACTAGAAGAAGGCTTCTGCCGTCGAAAAATCGCTTTGCTTTCATATGAAACACCGATATTACGCTGCGGTGCAAGAAATTTATGGTGGTCCGCGTGCTGAACGACGAAAACAACCTCCTTTCATCCGCCATTTTGCCTGACCAGGGGGGACACTAACTTAAATTCACAATAAAAAAAAAAGAGAGCTCTAATTTTTTTTATTGTTGTTTAACAACTAATAGTGCACACTCCTGCAAATTTTTATTGCAATATCTGAAATATTTTTTGGAGAAATAAAACATTTTTGGGTAAGCTGACGATGCAAAATCCTATGATTTGGACATGTGAAACTTCTATGTTTCCTATCTTCTAACAGCTATAGCTCCGCACCGGTACGCCCTAGAATGATGATCATGCTCTCGTTGGAAAGAGCATTTCTTCACAGTTTCAGTACATTGGTTTGAGAGGAAACACTATTCGGCCAAGATCACCAAAGACGTCCAGCTTTCCCGTGGAAGAGGCTATGCACATGGCGTAGAATCGAAAAGCCCGCCCTGATTGAACAGAAAACTAACTATAAGCAACATTCGTTTATCGAAAGTCACGTGGGTTTGTCTGCGTTGTATTTTAACGATGCTTGCCCTGCCCATAATTGGCGACGCTGGTTCGTGTATTGCAAGCATGTCCAATTCCTCACTAGTTTCATAATCAATGTCCACATGCCGACAGCAAAATGACACTCGAAGAAAGCATTTTAAGCTCGGACTCAGCAAGGCCATGCAGGAGATCGGGTGTAAGTAGAAGGCACCACCTATGCACTTGGTACCTTTTAGTTGCCACCACCACCAGCAAGATGAAATGTAGTGGTGTGAGAACTTCAAGGTTTTTCTCGGTTTCACTTTTTTGCAGCAATTTTGCTTTAGGAAATCTATATATCATTTCAATGAATTGCGGAATTTATTCTTCGATGTGGATGTTTTTTAAACTGAAATTTAATTGGGAGAGCAGCTAGACATTTATTTTCTATTTAAATGAAGCTCTTATTGCCAAAAAGTAGGGTTTTGATGAGGAGAAAATGGCCCATTATGTGGAATGCATTTCAAATTGTCATTTTGCATGAAAAAAGCGCCGATTTCAGGGTAAAAATAGATAGCCGCACCCCCGATATGTTAGTTATGGCTGCACCTTAGAAATGCTCGATATTTCGAAGCAATTTTATGATAGATTTCTTTGACAAGAGAGGCAACCTGCATAAATAGCTTATCGGAAAATTGTCCTACGGACATGAAACGCCACACAATGCTATTGGGAAACGAGATGAATAGAACCTACAAATTTCATCAATATTGAGCGGCTGGTTTAAAAGTCGACAGTTGAAGGTGGTACCAACCCTTAAATCACAAATCTAAAAAAAAAAATAATATATATATATATATATTAATAATAATAATGACCAGTGACGCATGCAATTTGGCAGGATGTTGCAGTTTATCATATAGGTAGACTGATCATAGTTATGTTTTGCAAATGCACTGTAGATGTCAAATAAACATACACAGGAATCTTTTTTTTTTAATTGGATGCACGGTTGTGCATTTTTCTACTCTGGAGGAGCGTTTTACCCTTTAGCACTAGGTTGCGCTGTGGTGAAGCGACATCCACAAAATTTCACTGTCTACTCCGTGCTCTGGTTTACTGCAGAGAAGTAACTTATCTGCAGTGCACCAGTGCATGGTAAGTACGCTAACGAAGTTAATTAACCTGCCCGAACAGAACACGTAAAATTATAAATATCCCGGAACTTCCCGAGTGACGAGTCATGTTCGATAAGATAATGATCAAATCAGATCACACATTCTTGTAAGCGATAACCGAAAGTTCTGAAAATCTGCACAAGCTTGCAGTAACAAACCGGCAGAGTAGCGATGCCTGAACTGTTTCCGTACGGAAAAAGAATGTGAAATTATGCGCTTTTGACGCAATATTGGTGCGAATTCCACACACTTTGGTAAAATGTAGCAGGACGTAGCAGGGCAAGCATGTTGCCGCAGTCTCGTGCAACTGGTGCAGCAATCACATAACGGCGATACCCTCGTAGAAGATAGAGTGCGAAGCTTTTGACCGAGAAACGACTGTTCGCGATGAGGAGCAGACATTCAGTATTAGATTAGGCGTGCCACCAACAGATGGTGGAATGTTTCATATAAAGATTGCTTCATGTACAATTTCTGACAACAGAAGCAAGGACGCAGGTCAAATCTGAGCATCTTTATTATTGAACCATGTCGATACAATGTTACGGAAAATGATGGGCACTTTCCTGATGATGCGAAGAATATGCAACATGTAAACATGATGTAGGCAGAATTATATATATAAAAATGAGAGAATTGCCACCCATTCTATAGCATACAATGGGAGGTCCCCCCATCCAAAACATGTTTCATGTAACAGCGCAAAGTTTAGTGTAACAAATATGTTTACTGGTTCAACCGATACAAGCCCATCCCTCGCCAATAACATGGTTGACTCGATAAAAATGTGACACCTGTTAGCACGTGTAAATAGTGTTCACTAGAGCCGCTTGGAAGCAAGTGGCTCCGGTGTTCACGACCCTCCAACACTCCTTCGTTAAAATGTAGACTAATAAACTGATATCATGACACTTGAACGGATCAAGTGATCACTTGAGCTTGTAATCACCTGCAAGAAAAAGAGATCACGACTCGTGACGGCCGACGCAAAGTCTCGACCAATGTTGACATTTGGGGTAGGTCGCCTACACTAGAGCCACTAACAGTAACAACACTTCAGCCGTCTTGGTACTTACAATCATTGTTGCCAGCTGTACGAGGCTTCACCTGACATCGCAGGAAAAGGGTTTTTGTCCTACGAAAATGTTAGTCCGCGACAGGGCACTAACAATGCCACCTCGGCCGCTTGACGCCGTTCCAGAAATCGAAAAAGGCGCATCTTAAAATCATAATCGATCGGCAATTGCACCCGCTCTGGACCAAACACTAAAATGGCAGCGACCAAAATAAAATTTCGGTACGAAGTGGCCGATGAAGCTGTAGCTACTATTTTAGCGCTTCCAGACCTTGCGCTACAATAGCACCGGCAGCACATCGCCGAGTTGGCGAGCAGCTCCACGAGACGACCGTTTCTTTCTACAACGCTTTCGACAACTGGAATGTGTGGTATCACAAAACGTTTCGGAGGGCGGAAGGCATACTTTGTTCGGAGGGGCAGTGTGCGCAAATTCTCGTAGTGCACCTTTTTTTTTTCTTTTGTATATATTTGAGACACTTCCAAAACCCTGCATCGCAAAAAGGACTGCTAAAACGCAACGTCACGTTTTCAGCAACATACACAAGAAACACCATCAACATGACTAGAAGTGAAATGGGCGCAAAAGTCGAGCAGCTACGGTTTCTGCGAGGTCAGTCAGCAGGGTCGAGGAACAATGAAGCGAGGACAACATCGATTGAATGTGTTTGCTCCGCAACAACCGATGTGGCTACTGAATGATTAATGAATGAAACCCCGTGTTCATATAAAATCGTGGGTCAAAACAGTGACAAAAGGCAAGAAGTTACACAACCTTTAGAAGTACCATTATGTTGTAGCTACCAAAAAATGTGGAAGGCTCATGAATGATCATTAAGATGCACAGACTGGATGACTTTGTACATTCGGAACGATCCTGTCTTGACGTGAGCCAGAAAATCCTAACGACTCAAGGTTTGCTCTGCTACTGTGTACGTACACGTTTTCTACAGTTCCAAATAAAAAATGAGGACATTCTACGAGAAAGTCTAAATTCAGAGAGTGTAAAGGCACGCGAAACATTTCAATGCTGCACATTCTATTTACCCCTGACACATCCGTATTTGAAACTAAAAATTCACACTTCCCAACACAAAAATAAATTCTGTACATTGTACTAGACTTATGGCCGCTGAAAGCTCGTAAAAGAAACCAAGCTACTTGCAAGGTGGGAAAACGACACTGCAATAAAGCCCACTCCCCACTTTGTAATTCAGTCACGCCGAGTTTAACGTCAACTCTATAGCTACAGCTTAGGAACATTATAACGTGACACAACTTTATACCGTTGCAGCCAAACACCACAAACGAGACAGCACGAGCTTAAATGTGTTCCTTTGTTGTTAGATGTTCCGATTAATTGTAGCACCTGTTGAATCAAAAGCACAGATCTCTCCTGTTTGTTCAATCTACATCAGCTGCAGTTAGTTGCTTCACATATTCAGTTATATAATGCAGCCTTTGTGGAGCTGGGATTGTTCGTACTTACCTAAAGCTTACCTCACAAAAAACATGGTCAGATTCGTGTCATACGAAACTACCGGTTTTGTTTGCAAAACCTGCCTTCAAGCTTTAGTTCCATGCAAAACAAAATTTAGGTCATCATCTTGCATTGGGCCCACTGATACTTTGTGAGTAGATTGCAAAGTGTGCAGCTATCCTGACACATTATTTGCATTAAGATCAGATTTGGTTATAAAAGGATGATTGATCTTTTCTGTCCACAAGCGAATTTCAGCAGCAGTAGTCCCTCGGGGTAACAACTGACACTTTGTCGGTAGATTCCTAAGTGCACAGCTGTTCTGACACATTACTTGCACTACAATTGCATTTGATGAATGTAGGAATGACTTATCTTTTCTGTCCACAAAGGAATTCGAGCAACAGTGCAGCTAAGCCTGGTGTGTCAATCGGGTCTCTATGACAGTACCATAGAGAGAAGCTCGGCAACTCCTTGAGTGACCAGGAATGCTTTCGAGCACCGGTGAAACAGATATTAGCCCGAGATGCCCACATTACTCTTGCGCGGTATTTGGTTCATAACCCTGCCATTCAACCGTTGACAAATCTTCCACTGAAAGATTATGCACAACTGTGCAAATCGAGCAAGCTCGAACCTCGCTCTATCTGCACGGTGGTCAGTGAGCAACATTCAGAAGCTTTTCACCGCATGTGCCGACATGAAACACGCAAGACGACCTCTACCTGGCTTCAAGGTCACACAGGAGTGACCTTGAAACCAGGTAAGGAACAAGGGTCTCCCGCCTCGAGACAGGGTGTCAGGGAATCCCTCTTCGGGGACGAGTTGGTCAGCGAAACGCGCTGTGGCGAGTTGCGTCCCGTCGACGGCGTCTCCGAGGGCTCGTGACTTTCGCCGGCGAAACCGTTTCTGATGTTGATCTCGGAAGATTCGGGCTGAACGATGCTGGATGCATTTGGGTGCAGCAGGAGGTAGTAGATTATCTGCGCATGAAAAAAAAATAATTGTTCGGCTTAGACAGCACTAATAATCTAAAGACTAACGATAGGTAGTGATAGCACTAATAATCTGTTCCTACTCCACCTCCATGCAGAATCTGTCAAGGGGGAGGGGGCAGCGATGTGCTAACGCTCCCCCCATCCCCCCCCACATCGCACAACGCAACGCTATTGGTAACGCACGCTATATATCAAACCAACAGCTGTGCCTGCATGCCATTTCTGACACTCTTTTCAGGGCCTTGCTGCGGCGCGACCGACACCAGCACGAGCAAGCAAAGCACTTTAAAAGAACCCTCATTTGATATGTGAGAGCTTAGCATTACAAACGACCAGGGCTAGAGCAAGTTACACATAGGAGAGCATCTCTTGAGAGGAATGCTATTCTAGTTGGGCCATGGAAGAATGTTTGGAAGGAAAGGTCTCTGAAATTACATTGATATTCAGCATTGATCTTTGGCATGATTTAGTGGTGCTTGGCATAACTCAAAGATGTTTGGCAAAACTCATAGATGTTCGGAAAAACTCCTTGATGCTCAGAAAAACTCATGGACGTTAAGCAAAACTCCTATATTTATGGCTTGTCGTCCTGGACGACCAGGTTCATCCAGGACAAGCAACACAATGTTAACTGTAGTGTCATCCCACGGCCATGCCATCATCATTGATGGGCACAAAAGCAATGTTTCGGAGCTCAATCTAGGTCACCGTAGCTCAATGGAGCCAGGAGGATCTAGTGTCGTAACTCGAAGGAATGTTTGCGCTTGCTCATGCCACGCCCACGCTGCTTCATACCAAATACTCCTCAAAGGAGAAGTTTGAAAAACGGTAGAGTGTTACCATCACTGACCCGGTCCTTTTCCGTCAAGCGGTAACAAGTGACGTCTCATAACTAATTTATTGTGTTATGTTAGTATTCAATGTTCATTTGTTTTAGAGCGCAGCTCTTAGGCGCCTGTTTCCGGCTTGACAGCGTCGCGTCGGTAACCGTGCAGTGCATTATGGGAATGTCATAGCACCGCGTGAGACCCTCGTGACGTCATGTGACGTCAAAGGTGCACGTTATGGGACATTTCCCACAATACACCGTGCGGGGAGGAGGAGGAGGAGGGGAGGAGCGGAGGTGGAGGAGGGTAGGAGCTTGAAGGATCAGGGGACAATGAGGAAGAGGAGGGAGGAGGGAGGAGGAGTAGCAGGGAGGATGAGGAAGTGAGAAGGGAGGAAAGGTATACCCCACTGAGTACCCTTCCCTCCTCCTCCTCAAGAGCTGCGCTCTAGTTCGGCGTTACAGGGTGTTGCAAACATCTTTCATTTTTTGTATTACTCTCTAATGCAATGGATGGATGGATGCTAATGGCTGTACCCTTCATAACGGGCAGTCGCTTGCACCACCTAGACTTTGGGCCTCACCCTCTTTACCCGCATGCCGAATGCAAATTTTGGTCTCGCTAACGCTATAGCACGCTCAGTGAAGAATATTTACTCATAACAACACAATCTTTTATGGGCAAAAAGTTAATTGATGCCTGCATGCCTCCAACCTATGGCATATTTCTTGAATTGCACTTTTCAAGACTTGCTACTATGCAGTGGCACCTTGACCTGACACCCCAAGGTCACTCTTTCGAGCAGCCTTACTTGGCCTTCATTTATTTGCAACTGTAACTTCCTCGTTTTTACAGTCATTGAATACCAAGTTCATTAGTCATTTCTAGATCTTGGTATTTGCGCACAAAGTGCGAGGTTCAACGACGTAGTCTTGCCATTCGATGACAACAAAGGAGCACACCAAAATAGAAGTCGCCTAAACAAAGAAAACGTATGTGCCATCAAAACGTGACACCACAACATAAAACATTGCTTTCGTCGCTCGCTAACACATACCGCTATAGGTAAAAAAAAAAGAAAAAAAAGACAACTTAGATGGGATGGGTTGGGAGCAAACCGAAACTGAAACCACCTGGGAACCTGCCCAAGTGTACTCGGGTCAAAGGTATATAGGGTGTCCTAAGTCACCAGGCTCTACCTAAAATGGACCGTAAAAATCGACACCTGCACGTAGCAATCTAAACTTTTCGTCAAAGGTGTATTTCACACGTCAGTTTTTTCTTGTAAAATTACAAAGGGTAGCTCCCTTTCTGTAAAAAATAGGGCCAAGAAGCTTGCCAGGCTCAATGGCGGGCGGCGACGCAGAAGGACAGAGTCGAGTTGGCGTTTTGCGCTCATATTGATAGATGGCGCTACCTCCTTCTTCCGGCTTGCCTTTAAAGAAATATTAAAAGTGCCCGCGTCGAGCATAGTTTACTAATATGAACATAATCTTTTTGTAATGTACCTTTGGCTTAAAATAAATGCAGCCAATGCTAGCAAAACTTGAAGTAACAAAAATAAAAAAAAACGCGGTTGCATAACGACGGCGCTGACGGCACTCTTGCTGCCGACAGATTTCGTCTGCGTGTCGTCTGCTTTCTTTCGCTGGTCGGTTGCATCCTCCGACGCTGCTCCCGAGACCTTTTTTGTCATGGTTGCTGGGAAAACAGCCACAATGCGTCACCTGACTGTCCAAGAGAGGGCACAGGTAGGCCTTTGGTTTACAGAAACCAGGAGCATGAGGCAAGTGAGCCCAAAGTTTCGAGCCACTTTTCGTAGGCATCCACCCACCTGTCGGACTGTCGTACGCTGGGTACACCGATTCAACACGGAAAACACTGCGGAGACCAGGCTGCGAGCATTTGAAGAGAGGTTGCCACAGCAGAACAAACGTCACGCCGTGCTTGCAGCATTTGCATTCAACCCACGGCTGTCCGTGCGAAAGGTCGCAAGACAACTTGGTATCAGTAAACATTCCATGTGGAGGGTGATCCGCCAACGAATGTGTCCGTTCAAGCCACAGGTCCTGTTCGAGCTGCAGCCAGATGACTATGAACGGCGAAAGCAGTTCTGCGTGGACGAACTTGGGCGCATCTCTACAAACAGGAACCACCTTCCGTTTCTGCTTTTCACTGGATGAAGCTATTTTCCATCTGGACGGGCACGTCAACAAGCAGAACACCCGCTGCTGGTCCGAGACAAACCCTCACTGGATCATTGAAAAGGCTGTCCAGTCACCAAAGGTCGTAGTATGGTGTAAACTTTGGAGGGAGGGCATTGTTGGTCCATTCTTCTTTGAGGACACAGTCACCGGCGACGCCTACCTTCGCATGCTTCAACAGGACGTCTTGCCAGAGTTGGAAGCTTCGCATATGCAAAGGGAAGTGGGCATCTTCGAGCAAGATGGAGCACCCCGCACTACGCCACAGCAGTGACTTGACAGGACCTTTCCCGGCAACTGGATGGGTCGAGGGGCCACCGACAATGCCCTGGCCCCCACGGTCCCCCTGACCTGACAATTTGTGATTTATTCGGTTGGGGTTTCGTAAAAGATCAGGTCTACACAATTCGCGTGCGCACGATGACGGAACTAGAAGAGCGGATTATATCCACCTTCGATGCGACCACGGACAACATGCGGGAGGCAGCCTTCGGGGATCATGAGCGAAGACTGCACAAGTGCCTCCAAGTTTGAGGTGGACATGTTGACTGAAGAGCACATATCTAACCATTTTGTACATATGACCAGCACCTTTGATAACCGCGAAAACAGTGGGCTTCTGTTGACAGGCTCTTTTCAGAGCCATTAACTGCTGTTTATCTGGAGTTCGCTTTGGTAGCCCAGCGTGTCTCAAAAGTGCGGTCCAAGTGACGTCCAAAGTGACGCATTGTGGCTGTTTTCCCACCAACCGGGACAAAAATGGTCTCGGGAGCAGCGTCGGAGGATGCAACTGACCAGCGAAAGAAAAGCAGACGAAATCTGTCGGCAGCAAGAGCGCCATCAGCGCCGTCGTTATGCAACTGCGTTTTCTTTTATTATTGTTACTTCAAGTTTTGCTATCATTGGCTGCATTTATTTTTAAGCCAAAGGTACATTACAAAAGATTATGTTCATATCAATAAACCACGGTCGACGCGGGCACTTTCGATATTCCTTTAAAAGCAAGCCACAACCAGGAGGTAGCGCCATCTACCAATACGTGCGCCAAATGCGGCCTGCAACTCGACTCGGTCGTCTGCGTCGCCGCCCGCCGTCGAGCCTGGCAAGTTTCTTGGCCCTATTTTTTACAGAAAGGAAGCTACGCTTTGTATTTTTACAAGAAAAAACTGATGTGTGAAATACACCTTTGACGAAAAGTTTAGATTGCTATGTGCAGGCGTCGATTTTTACAGTCCATTTTAGATTGAGCTGGTGACTTGGGACACCCTATATAACAAATCAATCAATAAATAAATGTACAAACAACCCAAGCAACACAGATTTGGCCAATGGCTGGCAATGGTCTTTTGGCTAGTGGCCCAGTGCAGCCATTGGCCGATGACTGGCCTTTCTCTGGCGATCAGCCATTGGCCTAGCATTGGCCGATGAACGGCCACTCTTTGGTCATGAGACCATTGCCAGCCATTGGCCAATGCTTCCATCCGCACTGCTTGGGAAAGGTCTTTAGAAACTGGTACAAGGACCGGGGAATGAGGGCCCGTCTCGAGGAGTACACAAGAGTGTATACACACCAGGAACATGATGCCCATGCAGAAGCTGCAGAAGCTCCCCAGTAGAGCCACGGTGTGGTACCAGGGTGTCGGTTCGGCGTACCGGTACCACAGGCCCAGCAGCAGGGCGTTTTCGGCGAACATGACGGCGTAGAAGAAGGCGTACCGGAAACGACGGTTGCCAGGAGCCATGTCCACAAAGCAGAAGACGTAGATGGCCGCCAGGACCGCCTTGAAGAACAGCTTGTCCGTGCTGCATCCGGGAAGACACGCATGACAGACTCCTTCCCTTCCCGAAATAACCAAATGTATACTTTGTTTCGGCGCACAACGGACTGGGAATGACCCTATGAGCCATCTAAGCCAATCCAATGCCACATGGGTGACATACGACCTTTGTCAGTGCCAGATCTGCTGGGATGGCTCGTGGCATCCGCTGCTATTCACTTCGAGGTGCAACGAAGCATAGCTCTGTGCGAAACGTTCCATAGAGTGCAGCATTCTAGGGGATCTGCCGGCATCGAGACTAGCACTGGCAAAATGGCCTTCATTATTGTGTAGATGCCAGGACTCGAAAGTATGAGGGACACCCTATTATTTTTCTCGTGCCTCTGGGTAAAATATTTGTCCACACCTTTTGGAAGCCCATCTGCCAATGTGCCACCATTCCTGTCATGTTGATTGCTATGGCATGAAAACTACTACCACTAGGAGTTCCAAGAACCCCACTATCGAAGGAAAAAGAGCAAGGTTAAGAAGGAGAAAAGCATGATCATGGTTGAACCTCCCTTATTCAAGGTGTATTCCTAGGCTTTACAGATTTGTTTTAAAAAAGCCGTGAAAGCTACACCAAGACGGCCTGTGCAGATGAGCTATATGGCAAGGGGACAGAGTATAGGGGGATAATCGTCCAAATAGGTCGAATTATTGAACAATACGTATTTGTTAATTCCATGTTTAATTATTGATGATAAAGAGGTGGTTCTAATTAGAAACTTGCTGAGCATCATTGAAAACCATTAAATCAGTAAATTGAAGAAAGATTAGAGGTGCATGGAAAGCGCGGCGGTGTATTAAAGTTGCCACTCCAATGCAATTGTATTGTCGTGAGGGGCCAACCTCTCCATGACAATAGTGAAACGCGTCTGACCTTTAGAGCTATTCAACTTCGGGCCTTCATATTAACCTCTTAACCGTTCTTAGTTCTGGGGAATTTCTGACCCTCAACTGCTTAGCTGTTGTCTTCAAAATTGCATTTGTTGCCTTAAAATCAAATTTTGAGCCACATAAAAAATAAAAGCAAAATTTAAAAAAAAAATAAAAAATTTAGGGTTGTCATTTTTTGGCACAGCTGCAAACTAAGCCATGAGCGAGCCTGGTTCGTCCAAAATGGTTGAGTGTGTGAACCGGGGAAAGCAGTCGAGCTATACTTATCCTGAAGGATTTGAGGAACGGCTCAATATTGACGTGCTAGGTTCTTCCAAAACGGTTAAGGGCTT